>JTDE01002477.1:93894-108120 GCA_014338405.1 Paragonimus skrjabini miyazakii
TCATCAGTTGCTGGATTTTGACAAAAGCTTCATTGGCTTTCTCTGATAAGTGAAACTGACGATCCCTGTTCAGTATTTTGTATGAGGGGATCGCGAATTCACTGAAGTGGCTGTAGAAATTAATGCGACCTGAGTAACTTCAGTAGTCATAAGTTTCTAGGACAGTGGTTAGATCTCGTGCCGACCGACCTCGTGATACTACTGTTTATTTTACCAGTTGTCTACGGACTATTGATTCGTGATCCGGCTTGTTCAAACTTCTGCGACATAGCTGGAATATGCATCGTATGTTCAGCCTCAATGGCGCTGTAGATGACGAACTCACTTCTGTGGTCAACAGTATCGAGTAATCTGTCCATAACATTATGCATTGCCCGCCTGAACGTAAAAGGGGCGGTTGATAATCCGAACGGTAAACCGTTCAGACTCCATTGTTTTTCCTCTCACAGTGTAAGCTACTTTACTTGGATCTGACTGCTTGATTGGAACTTGTCAAAATCCAGACCACAAGTTCAACTTTGTGAATATCCTGGCTTACTAAACATTTCTGAAGCCGCTGTGATGGCCACGAACTTATTGATTTTCACCTCGTTAAACCGTTTGGAGCCGACACATAAGTTCCCATTAAATTTCACGAGCAAGACGGGGGACGCGAATGGGCTATCCGGCTATTTGATTATTCCTTCTTCCAGCAGGTTCTTTGCATGCCGTCCGACCTCCTACTGTATGCGCACTGGAATTCTTGGGAACGAGTATTAGCAATCGTTTTAACGCAATGGAGAGTTCACGTTCAATTGAGTTACAATATCCGTACGAGCCCTGTTCCTCAGTGAACATTTCTGTATATCACTTCATTCAGTAGCCCGATATCATAAACTGCAAACGGCTTTGAAGAGTTCGCTCCGGTTTTTCCGAATTGTGGTTTGCGCTTTCTCATTACGACCTTATTTTATTTCAAATCAATCACAGCTTCAGCATACTTAATGAAATTGGCTTTCAGTATGGTGTCATGGGTATCGGAATAAATGATGAAAAGCTGTTCTGATACATAACCACCGATTCAAACATGATACCCTGTCAGACCATTAACTATGGGAGTAAAACCACCCACTGTTCGAATGGCCATTAAACAGGGCTGAGAGATCTTCCTTGGGGATTTATCAATTAGTTGATGAGGTGTAGAACTGACGTATTTTGAAGAGAAAATCGACTTTTTGCGACATGTGAATAACCAATCCTTCAGTGTGGGGAGAACAAGGTAGGTTGTGCGGAGTTTTTTCTGCGGAATACAGAACAAAAACGGGGCCAAAATTAGTAAGAAAGAGGGGTGTAGAAATGGACAGATTTGGAAAGGTTGAAGATAACTGTTCGAGAAACCCCATCATAAAATTCTTCGCAGGTTGGTGTTCACAGCAATGTTGATCGGCGTACGAGTCAACAATCGTTGCTGAGATGCGAAACGTTGGCTTGAACGGGTACTGGATTAATAGTGTCATCTACGGAAGAATGCACGAAACCGGGAGAAGGAAAATGTCATTGGTAGACAACGGGACCTCAGCAGGAAAGAGAATCGAACTCCGAGGGACGTCGACAGTCACATATTGCTGAAATGACGTGACACCAGCTAGGCCATAGAACAGCCATTTAGAAAAAACTGCTTTTAGCGATTAATTTCACTAGGGAGGCATCATGACAAACCCGGTCGAAGGCACCGGATGGGTGGAAGAAGAAAAACTCAAACCCCGTCAAAGGATTTATGACAGACAATCAAAAGTGAGAAACGTAAGTGAGGAGGTCATCTGCACAGCGTTGACATCGACAACCTTACTGAAAACCCCTAAATAATCACTTACCTTCCAGGTGATGTTCTATACCCTCGGCTATAACGGACTTCGTGAATCTGGATAAAACTGACTGGACGTAAGATGACTGTCAGTTTCATTTGAGAGGCTGCGCTGGGAAATATGAAGAATATGAGATACTTTCCAAGAGGATGGGAATATTGGTGAAGCAATCTAAATGCGCGTTATCATGGGCGCTGATTCAGCAGCGCACAGAAGTAGAACAATGTCCGAGTCTGGGGGCATTCTGTGAACGATTTAATGAACAATACGAGCGGGAAACGATATAGCTGACCTGGAGTAGGTGAGAATGTGAGCAGGTGTGACGGCGGAGTTGGAGTCAAATTGACGACTGAATATTTCCGCTTTATCGTTCGGACGAAAAACACGAACTATCATTATTCAGAAAGGAAAGACTTTCGTTAAAAATCTCGCGGAAGAGCCATAGACAAGCTTCAAAAAAATCTGTTGCCAGAGGAAGTATCTGTCAATTTAGATGCCTTCCAAATAACCAAATGCTCCTCGACTTCATAATTAATGGTCGGGATGGAGTAAAGAGCTGGAACGAAGTTGGTTGAATGCGGTATCGTTTGCACACATGGTTCTTCTTACGTACAGAACAAAAGTAGACATGACCAAGCCAATCGAGAGAAGATAACTTATCGGATCTATGCGAACGGGAAACAATCAAACGCATTATAATAAGGATTTTTGGTAATGCTGCCTGCGAAAAGTAGAATCCTGCGAAACGATCTTCTTAGGCAGCCACAGCAACAAACTCCGCATACTGTTCTATTCAGTCGAAGAATAGCTCCAAAACACTCCACGATGTGGATTTACAGATCTAGAGACAACAGTTAAGTATGGTTAGTGAGAACGTGGTCCAATAAGCTAACTATGGAAAAGTTTGCGACGCAACCCGTTCTCTCACCACAGTAGGAAGAACTCCACATCTAAAGTTAGCACCAGTAAAAATCAATTTATTTATGAAGTGTACCGTTTAGTCAGTTTTCACAACTGAGACGGAATCAAAATTCACATACATGACTTCAAGAAAACTAAAGGACGATGCAGAAACATGTGATCAGTGGTTGTAATTAATAAAATCATGTGATAGAAAGCTTGTGAGATGGTGTCGATAAGTATAACGTCAGTTTCATCACTTATCACACTGTCTGCGGTTCAGCTGCAAGGTATGTCAAAATCGAAGTATGGTTGAGATCAATAAGACTGTCGAAATCATTCAGCGACAATGTGGCTGTAATTAATAGAGGACTTCTCACAAAAACCGGCTAAGACATGTAATTCTGGTGATTGTTTTAACGGTAAAAAGTTCTATGAACGAACACTCGATAATTACATTTCGATCAGTCCGACAAAAACGAGCGAATTCGTTAGGAAACAGAATGTGATGAAAAATTTCCTAGCACAAACAATCTTACCCCCATCTAATGGGCAAACGATTAGACCAACCAATTCAGTCGCAGCGCAGATTGATCTAACCACGGCAAATCCCACGTGACCTCTGTTCTTTTGTTAGTGTGATTTCGATTACAACACTTCTGAAGAAGGCCACCCGAGGTGGTTGAAACGTAGAGTATTACAATTTACTCATAACGTTGTATTATTCTCAATTCATTTATCAATGGTCTTTATCCATTCTGTGCCATTTCTCTGGTTAGTATTACGTAGTGGATACTATTCAACTCGGTTTTGTAGCTGTGGATCACATCACAAATCTTCACTCTGGTGAACCGCATTACAAATACAATCTCTCTTTGATTTATGCTTCATGTAAACCAAGTCACTTTAGATTTCGTTATTTGATTGGCTGGACCAAATTAGACTTTGTTATTACATAAACAGTAACTTATTTTGGCAAACTAATCGACCAGACACAAACGAAAGAAATCTAACGCATTACTGTTGGCCCCTTTCAGTTTCTCATTAACCACGATACTGTTGAAATCTTCAAATCGAATGAATAAATCGACCGATTCTATTCTTATGCAGCCCTCAAATAATCAACCAAATTGAGTAGACTGTTGCTCTGGTTAAGTACCCCATGATATGAAATAAATTGGAATACTTAATGGTGCACATCCTCGAACCGAGACTGCATTGTGACAGGTTACCCCTTCGTTGATCGGAATGATCAGGGAGAGGTGATTGTCTGAGCAAGACTTGAACCGCGAATCTTTGTGTTGCAGGCCGCTAAACCATTGATCAGTAGTCAGTATCTGTATTCTTGAAAGTGATCGACGCAAGCCTCGACCAATGAAGTGGCTTAAACACATAAGGTTTGGATCCAGTAAATCTCCGGATTATTGAAAGCATGCCATCGGTTGTATTTAGCTTACTTCCATTGAGCTCAAACGCGAATCAATAATATTCAAAACATGAACACAAGTTCCTGACCACTTTCTAATCCGCTAGATAAAAGACGCACAAGACCTTATTCCAACTGGTGATGCCACCCTCGGTGACAATGACTTCAAACCAGCAGATGCAACGCTGAGTTCCGGCCTCTGTTTCCTTGAGTCCTGTTGTCCAAGATTGAGCAACTGGACAACATTCAGCCAATGTGTGTCATATGGGAGTAAACGTCCACTCCATTCTTGAAGCATCTTAACGAAAGGACGAAAACAATCGTCAACTTTAGAACAGAGCATTGGACACATGATAATCTGTTTAGGAATTAAACGTTTGCCAAAAGTAAACCAGCGACACAAATGTTTTGCTGGTTAAAACAAAAGAGCAGTTACATTGTGGTTTTAAATCAGCCGCATTCCGGTTACCTTAGGATGCTGCGTTGACAACAGTAAGATAATATTTTAGGACAACTTTCAGCAGTATATTCGGAGGCCTTTGTTTCGAAGTGACCGGAAAACAATCATTAGAAATCTGCAAGACAACCAGAAGACATCCGAAAAGTAACCGGTCTCGACTGTTTCCTGAGTGCTTCAAGGCACTATGTGTTAATGAGGATGCGAACCGACGAAATGGTTATAAGAAGAACGGATTGTTGTAAATCAGATTGTGATGAGAAAGGCAGTAATAGGACAGACAAAGATCGGCTTCAAACAGTGAATAGAATAACGTTAACCCACAAAATACACGTAAATTAAGTCAGTAGATCACAATGTACAATGAAGGATAATGCGGCAACGTGCGCGACCGTGAGACCGGCTTCATCCTCGTTTATACAAGACAAACAAGCCAGTGATTCTGGGAGACGAGCGGGACGAGGCGGGGTTGATTGCGGTGTTCAACCATCAGCAAGCACATGAAGTATCCTGTCTCTGATCCGGTTGCGAATTTTCCAAAATCAGACCCTTTTGAGGATGAACAGTCCGAAATTCTGGATCTTGTAAAATCTGTCAAGTTAGTGGGGGATATGTACAGTGATTTACTGCAGTGACTATCAGCTGACATAATGAAAAACCAAGCATACGTAGAACCGATCACAATCTAATAAATGCTAGGAAAACGATGAACACAGACAACTAGTTAGATGCCTATTTGATGTGCCCCGGTAGACTTCCCGACCAAAAAACTGAATTCTCAATAAATAAAAGAAAACAGAGAAATCTAGTTTAATCGCCAAGAGATTTGTACACTACACACAAGTGTAACGTGATGGTTCTTAAACAAAATAAAAGTCATGAAGAAGATAGAGGAACGGAAGCCACAGTAGTAGTAGTACATAAACAGCAAAACCGTCTCTAGGCAACCAAAAGAGCGCCAACTACTTGTTTAGTTATCGAAACGGAACTTTATCAAGCGTGTCAGAAAGTTGTAGATCAGGGTACGAACCTTATATGAAGGTCAGCTGCGAAATAACAGGAGGTGATAGTCGAATGACAATATAAAATACTGGACCACAACGGTGGCTGACGATCAAATGTACTGCTTTAAAAAACTCCTTGACGAGGCCATGATTGAGGTACGTTACTCCTGACACAAATGAGCTGAAATGCCTATCAACGGTATGCTCGGGCACAGGCCTACTCCGGTTCTTAGCAAAGATGTACGACCTCATTGTCTTGTGAATCATATACTCAAGTCAAAGACTCCGACAAACTGGAAAGAGTTTTTCAGAGTGAAGTCATGAACGCAGATCACCACTATACAAAATGATCATTTTCACCGTGAGTCTAGTAATATGTAAGTATACAAAAAGAACCATTTGAAACATAAACATAGAGAACTCTTGAACTAAACAGCATAGAGGTGAAAAAGAAAAACAATATACAGCATAAGTCGATTCCGATGAGAAATCAGGAACGATACTTTATGTGAATAGCAAAAATTAGCAGAACCAAAAAATTTTTTTTAGAGTAGGAATTCTAAATCTTGTTAGTGAACGGGTAGTAAACAGGTAGACATTGCCAGACTGGAGGGCAGTGTCCTGAAAGCACTTGCGGAAAATCGTTTTTGACGTTAATTGGCAAGTCCACATTCCGCACTGATCAGCTTCGTCCACTGTTCGGACCTGTCAGGCAAACAAAACACCATATTGACAACCGAACTCTCGAAGTATCGTCTTACAAGTTCAACCTCGTTTTGTTAGGTTTCTAGACCCACAGACAATTGTTTTCATAGGATACACATTCCGCGATAAAATCGTAAAGAAATCTTGCCTTCAAAATACACATTAACGGAGTGTTTCTTTACAAAAGGAGATTAGGTGTACACTTACTATAAGGAGTGGTTGAGTACCCTTGAAGATGACTGACTCATAAGAGGAGAATTAACATTGACAGCCGGATTCATTCACTGGTACTGACGTTTTCCAACTCAGCGTTAGCTTACTATGTTGCCACAGATTGGCAATGACCGACCAAATACCCGTTACATTACGCGTTTTTCACTCAGCATGTTCACATAGCCAACTGCAACCTTCACCTGATTGGTCGAATAATCGGTCGATTGACAGCGGAGGAAATCAAGTCATGTAACTGCAACAGCACGTAACGTATCCTATCCTATGAAAAAAGGCCCTATAATGTTCTTTAACCTTCTTGTCTGCTAAACGACGATATACTGCAGTAAACCGCATACTAGTGAAGACCTTTAGTCAGGTGGAAATTGGTAACTGCGGTCATCTGAAAGTGCTATCATTCAAACTGGATTCTAATGTTTTGTTGTTACTCAGAAACGATCAAACTCAACAACCACATTAGCAGGTGACAACAAACGTATCTTTATGCACATGGCTATTGTGTTGGTTTAAACACTTTGAAACATCGAGTTCCCTTTATCTATTTAGTTAAGACAAAGAAAAGACACGTTGAGAAATTTTAACACCTCGATTTTACTCCCATCAGTCGATAAGATAAAACCAGCGAATTTTATACAGACAACGCATAACACAAACAGCTAAAAGAACCAACAACATAATTTTGACCCTCTGTGCGCTAATAGTGCAATCATTTCTATGGTAAGAAAGTTGATTGCCTTAGCACTTTATGCGCACACAAAACCGACCGACATTGTCTGATTAATTTTGCTTCACTCATCGTCACCAATTTCGGGTTACAGTATCTTGAATGATTTGACACAATCAACACGAAAACCGATGGCTGAAATGTTTGGCGACCGATGAGGCGGTGTTTAATGGAAGTTGAACGGCAGTGTTTGACCTCTACAGAAGCACACTCAAACTAATTTGTTTAAATGAAAGAAACTTTCTTTTCATCAACTGTAATAACTCATTCGCCCATATATCAAAACATTAACGGGTATGTGAATATTGGCTAATTGTCGATTTCCACAATCAAAACTCAAACGTGGGTAGCAAAATAACCAATCTAACAAGCTCTGTTTTAATAGCATTGTTGAATATTCACCAATTATAAGAGCTGTACAAACTCAATATGTTTGATGTGTACAATGAGTACAGTGTTACCGTAGTCACTTTTGACAAGACTGAGGCCAAAACATTTATTAATAAAGCTATGATAAGAGGCTCCAGATAATTCGGTTAAAGACAATTTCGGACAGTAGCGTGCGAAATGTTAGCGTTTCGTACCGTACAGTGTGCATCGAATTCTATGGATTACATTTTATACATGTAAACACATTATATATCATATTATTAGCCCAAATAATAGTGCGCATACATTTCTGTCTTGGAATATGCTAGGTAACATGTGGATTGGATAATGTTCAGTTGGCTCTTCGTAACCAATAAGTCACTAGAGCGTTTGTTCACGAAACTTTAAACACGAACATTTAATCACAAAACGGGTGCTGCTATGCGTGCAGAGGTTAGGACGCCGAAAACATTAACCCGAGATAACAAGTAGTTCAATATATTATCAACCGGCTGGGTTCATAAAAACAGCGCACGTACGTGAGCAGCTGCTCCTTGGTAACATGCTACCGATCAAGCTGAACGGGATCCCCGATAGCGCTGGTAAGCCGGAACAAGTAACCAAGGGTTGGAAAGTCATAGAATTCCATCAGACCAACATTTAATGAACGGACTTCGTAACATTCAGCATTATCATCAAAAGTAGAGTTTGCATTGATGCACAACCGTCAAGCGATCACGAAAATAGAAATAACCTCCAACAAGGAAAAAGGAAGGGACAGAAGAGGACCCTACCACTAAAAACAACTAGGCATATACTCAATTCAGTATAACAGACGACTGTTCGTCACCAGAGATATCCCAGATTAGCGAACACCGCCTAGCCTAAAATATGACTTACCACTTCATTCTCTAAATCCTCATCATCGCTGATGCGACTTACCAAGTGTACAAGTCGGTAGAGAACTGCCATAATTTAACGGTCCCACATTAAATCTACATAACCACAACGGCCTTGCGGAATCAGCTTGTAATTAGAGGCAGAAAAGCGCATTCCAAAAATTCGACAGCGTGATATGACGTACCGCTTGAAAACTGTTCAACGGCAACGTTCTTCCTTCAGTGCGGTCAAGGTCAGACAGTCTTTCACCAAGTCGGAGGTCCACGGCGGCACCCTGTGAGTGCCGCGGATTGTCTAGTATTTCGTATTTGACAAAACGAACAAAAGTAGTGAAGAGTAGACAGTCTTGACGTACGCCTCTCTTGGTACTGAAACTTTCAGACAGTTCAGCGTTAATCCTAGCCTGAGCGAAACTATGAGAATAAAACGCTAACAACATGTTCACATGCCATTCTCGGTACAGCCTTGCGTTCATGCAGATACAAAAGCGTAGATCAATCGGCTTATCCGAACGGTAATTGCTGGCTGGCAGTACGTATGGCGCTGCTCTAGAACTTGGCGAAGATTAACGGTTTGATCAATACTTCCCCGTCCACGACAGAATCCTGCCTGTTCTTCCCTAAAGTCTACCTCACGAGCCGAAATGAGACGACGAGGTACAGAAGATGCCAGAAACCTAGTTTAACCTGGGGAGTAGTTAATTCTCAAGTGATTTTCGTAAGCATCGCTAATTTCTTTCTTAAAAGTGGGAACTATTACCGAGTGGTCCCAGTTCACAGGGATATTATCCGTCGTTTACATAAGTTGAAGCAGCCAAGTCAAGGCTTCTACCAATGCCTCCCTTACTTTTTTAGAATAATGCCGCCACGATATCATCTGAACCAGTAGCCTAAACGCAATGGCAAATGTCAATTTTGGTAAATGGTCTTAAATCTACCGACCAGTGTGCTACATTGAAGGTCTGTAGCGGTAACATAGCTAACTACCATAAATGAGTATGCCGTCTACCTCGCTGAAATACTCACTAACAGACGAACTTTCTGGACTAGTAGCACGGACAAGCTTGAAGAGTTTGCTATTACTCTCTGAAGCAAGAGCGGCTTCCATATAATTAATTTTCTCAATTAGCTAGATCTCACGATCAGCGATCACACTATGCCTCAGCCTCCTTTGGATATCCTTCCAAAACTTGTTATATGAACTGCTATGACGGGTGTTCCGTCTGACGTCTAACAGGTCTGGGACCTTTTCGGAGATGGGATGTTTTTTTAACCCACAAACCACCGTGTCGCGTGCCATAGTATTCGCTTCATGAATAGTTTGTGAGATTTAGGTCCAGTAACGACTGGAAGCTTCGGGGTTAAAACTGCAAGTTTCCATTCTGGCCTGGTTTGTTACGTATGCTTCATAGACAGCTTTGTCGACAGTCAGTTGTGGCGGTCGGTGGGATCGTTGCCCCGTGAAAGTAAGAACACGGCGATATTATATTAACTCATGTTTCCAACCTATGTGTTTCAATAAGGATCGCAGTTTGGAATACGCCCATACTATCAATAACTAACAGCTACATGGTCTACCTGAGACTCAATCTGCTTCAGAGCAAAGTGTCTAAAGCTATTGGTGGTTAAAAATAGACTGTGTTAAACGCACTGTTGAAACATCCGCCCGCCGTTACCCGTGACGTGACGCCAGCTCAAACCTTTCATCAAAACGAAACGGAACTACAAAGGCGGCCGACCTGGACGTCTATATATCCAGTCAAGATGACTACGTGTGGTGTGTCGTTGTAAGCAGAACATCTTCAACTGCAACGCCAATGCAATCGCTTGACGTATAGGCAGACACGAGAAGAGTTCCGAAGAACTGACACCCAGTTGGCCTTAAAAGTACCTACCAAGAGAATGGCACGGAATCTAGTGTCAACCGGAATCCAATTTACCAACGCGGCTGCCGCTACGCCGATGATTATACCCACTCAAACCTGTCCGGTGGCGGAATCCATGAAGTTACCCGGAGTGTACAACCAATATCGAATAAACAGTGCAAGTGCTGTTACTTCCATAAGCTGACTACTTTCCTGGAATCTAGTTTCTGAAATACAGCAAACATAAACATTTAACGAGTCTAACGTCCGTGTGAGAGCTGTCTGCCGACCCGTCTTTTTCAGGGTGCGAAAGACGAAAGCACCTATATTGATTTACATTCTGGGTTCAAGCAACGGATGATGAAAACCGGAGGCCGGGCTGTACGAGACGGGACTTAATTGGACAGTGTTAGTAAATAAACCAAATGTTGTGGGTTATGCAGAAAAACTACAAGAAATTGTTGTCGGAAGGGGTCCGAGAGCCAACTGAACAGATCAGTAAGTGAGGGTTCAGTAGCAGCATGTTTTCGTTCATCTACTCGGCTGCACGCAGCAGATAGCGGACCCGATTTAAACTGCAAAGTGACCGTCTCAGTACTGAATTGGCAGCACTGCGAATATTCCTAGTTGTATGTAGACTGAGACACTCCCGTAAAAACCAGATCTAGACAAAAAAACAATTGGGGTTTTCAACCAAAGCTTTTGGATCAAAAACCTGTACTAAAAGACAACAGGTGGGTGACAGTGTGTTAGAACTAGTACCACTTCTTCTTGAAAAGGATGTCAACTTTCTTTTAATTCCAAACCTGGATGACCCGAAGAGTGGTTCGTCAGACCTCTGCCTGTTGGCCTGCCTAACAAGAGCAACTGCTGGTGCGATCATCACACGATCCAGCTTCGCTCATCGGATCATCCAGATGTATGAGCAAACACCATGTCATGATCTAGTCTCACTGTGACACTGTTTTCAAGTGAATTCACGTGACAGCAACAAGCGAAAGGACTGGTATGAATATAGTCTATGATTAAATACACATCACATTCTGTTGGGGGAAAGTATACTTTCCAAAGAAAAAATGTTCCATTTTTCAAGATTTTTGTGATTTTGAGTGTAAGCTTTTCATGTTAAAACACGCTGGAACTCAATTTTCGTGCATGTTTCTTCCTCGTCCTCTGATTCGCAGATTCCACTTTTACTGTACTGGTTATGGTAAGTTTCTCTGAAGTCAATCAAAATCCACACACACGCAGACGCTGGTCTGGTGCGCTATCTTTGGGTTGGGAGTAAATACATTTTCACTTGAAGGTTGGGATCTTCCGTGTTCTTCTGGGGATTTGGGTATCATGTTCCGTAATGTGTTCATGTTCGTATATTATACATACGTCTGTTAGACATTTTTATCTTTCGTTAGTCACAAGATTCATAACACATTCCAAGCAGAAGAATAACCCCAACTCTCATTAAAATCTTTATTATTCAAACCTAATATCACTCATAGACCAGGACAAATAAGATACCTGAACATTCGCCCCACAAAAAATTCTTTAAGCGGCTGAGAAGCATTTGGTGAATGGACACATTTGAGATAAAGATGCAATCAGGTAGCAGAAAGCTAAACTCACCTTTCGTGCTAATTCAAGAAAAGCATCACGCACATTTTCACTAGTTTTTGCACTAGTTTCCAGAAAAATCATTCCACTTTGCCGCGCGAATTCCGAGCCCTCTCGTTTAGGAACTTCCCGATCGACCTGAAAACTGGATCAAAGCGAAAAAGGTTGAAATTACCAGATCAATTTTGTTCCCAACCAACATTTTCGTCAATGATTGCTGAGTGAACTGTTCCGCCTGTTCAATCCAATAATGCACAGACTGAAGGCTCTTTTTTGATGTAACGTCATACACTGTGTGATAGAAATTAAGATCAAGAGTGTACCGCTTTTAAGTATTGTTACCATAGAATGCACCGTTGGCTCCACGATAGAAGGACGGCGTAAGATAACCACTGTAACGTTCTGCGCCTGCGGTATCCTTAACCACCATTTAAAGGTGAAGCTTAAGGAATTTACCCAGATGTTGAACTGTACTACTTCTCCATCGAGCTCAACATTGAACGGCTTAAAATCATATCCGATAGTGGCCGGTTCATCTTGCAAAAAGTGGTCCTCCACAAAACGTCTGATCAGGCTGCAAATCCAGAGGATAAGTCATAAATGCACCTAGTAACCTTGACTTGCCAACCCCTGAATCGCCCAAAACGATAAGTTTGATGCGCACTACGTCTGTGTCGGCCATGCTGAAAAACGCAAATATTTCCTTATAAACGAATATGAAAAAGATGGCAGTCAGACATTGAAAAAACGACCCTTGTAGCTTGCAGTGAACATAAACGGTTGTCATAGGGTCTTATGTACGTTACACACTGGCACATAGACCAAATAGAAACAAATGGGTTTGGCGAATATATATATATATATAGACATATATATATATATTATATATATATATATCACCAAACCCATTACTATGTAAAAAGTCTGCCTGCCACAGTGTGACATGCATAAGACCCAATGGCAATCGCTCGACAAAACCATTACCAAATAGTACGCTCATGCGCCCTGCAACCTGACTGAAAACTTCCGAAAAACCGTGAACTCCGATTTGTCGAACAATCGAAAGAGATGGAAAGAGCTTGTTTATCTGGCAATAGCAGAAGGCCTTTTTCTTGATCCGTGATTGTACCGGTCGTCAAGTAGGTGTAAGTGAGACCATGTGTGAAAAAGATGGTTAACATATCACTAGCCCATCGCCCCGGCTTGACGAATGGGCTGAACATTTTGAGGAACAGTTCAATTGTCTTCAACCAGACCATGTGGACGACGGGACCCGAATGGTCAGTTATTGCATTCCAGACGGTCCTCCGTCGGAAGCAGAAGTGGTCCTGGTGCTCAAGTTATTGAAGCGTAACAAAACTCCTCAACCAGACCTCTTCACTCCTTCTCTTTTCAAAGATGGTGGCGAGAGGTTGATATCAGAACTGAGAAGACTTCTCCAGACGATCTGGGAAACTGAAGAGGTACTTTGTGATTGGTGCTTATCAACAGTAATTTCTGTTTCAAAAAGGAGATCCCAGTTCTATGTAATAATCACAGAGGCATCAGTGTGGTATCTATTACGTCCAAGTCACTCACTGGCTTCAATTTACCTCGGCTTACCAGGCCGAGAGAAAGTCAGACACGCGAAGAACAGGCAAGATTCCGATCCGGTCGGGAGTGCATTGATCACGTTTTTATCCCGGAACGGATTTCGGAGCATCGGCACTCTTACAAGCAGCCAAAATCCGTCGTCTTTATGGACCTGAAAGCTGATTTCGACTCAGTTGCTCGTAACGTTCACTGAAACTGTCTCCTTCGCGAGGGAGTACCAGAGAAATACGTGAATCTGTTAAGATCACTGTATGCTCACTCTGCAAGCACAATTAGAGTTTATGGACAACTGACTCGGGCATTCGTCACTAATAGTGATGTTCGTCAAAGTGCTGCTTCAAAACTGGGGTATTCCCACTCCTACTTTCTTCACTGCACGTAATCCGCTCGAGATTGTGTGCAGTTTCACATACTTGGGTAGCAATATCTCTTCAGCTTGTAATATTGCTAATGGGATGTCAGCGAGGATAGCAAAGGCACGAGTTTCCTTCGCCAAACTGCATCATATGTGGCATCGAAGTGACGTCCGGTTGTCGTTGAAAGGAAGAGTATATAATGCTTGTGTACGCTCTGTTTTGCTCTATGGTTTGGAAACGTG
>JTDE01002478.1:0-24731 GCA_014338405.1 Paragonimus skrjabini miyazakii
ACTCGTTATTGTTGTATCGAGAATTATTGTAGTTCACACATCTGTTCCACTACATTATCACTTTAATAGTTAAATTAATGTATGCCTCATGCAAGACATATAGGGGACTAATCCAATACAAAGGTATAAATGCCAATATTCAGTTCAAAGCGCAGCAGCCAAACAGCTCGCCACAGGCAATCCAAATCTATACGAAACAGGAACGTCACGGAGACGAGACACGCGCACCGAATGTGTATAGCTAAGCAGAATCAATTCAAACAAGGGATGTTCATTTTGTACATGGAAAAGTGGTGCAAACTGTATATAAAAATAAGGCGGAACGTAAAAATGTATACAATACCCTATAGACCTTCAATAAATCTTGGATGTGAAATAAGAAATTAAAAGTGAGCCTGCTGAAAATTCACCTGCGGCTAGTAAGGAGATTTAATTTTAAAATAAATCTACCAATACATAATAAGGTACTTTGGATACCTTTTTGTTCCCATCATAGCAAACTGAAAACTTTGTTTCTTTTGTGTTAGTCGTCCTCTGTTGTTTTAATCAGGCAGCGGTAACCGATTGCGAGCGACTTTTGTAGTCATCCAAACATAAAGCACCTGTGTCCACCTGACGGTGAAGTGGCTACAAGTCATTCTTCATTTGAAATTTCAAGGTATTCAAAATCACAGTAATCTTCTGATTTGGATGTGTCCGGATTCTTGAATAGTCGGCCTGTTCAAATCGTACGTTGTCTTGTCCATTTGTGTTCAATTATTAATTTGCATTCGTCTTTTTTTTACTAATGTGCGATGGAATTTCTGGTCGGTAAGTCGTTCCTAGTTCGGTCAAGGGGGACTGCAGTCCTTCTGGAACATGTTTCAGACGGTTGTGGTCACTTTCTTTGGTCGTTATCCGTAAATGGATGTTATTGTTTGCCCACGGCCACTGTTAATTGACCGTCTGTCATGGGTTTTGCTACCTAACATTCTTTGTCCTCGGCTGATAATCGATTCCGATATCGTTGAGTGTGGTAGAATGTAAACGTCCTCTAGATGATTGAAGCGCAGCGTACCGCATGTTACGATACTCCTTGGGTTTCCACCTCTAAGAAACAATATCCACCCACGTTAGGTGATGTGCACTGTAAACAGGCCTACTGATTCTTTGCATGTTCTAACAGTGATCGCTGTATTGGTCGGAAAAATAGCGGTTAAATTCTGTTTTCCACAAGGTTTACATCGCATCCCATAGGCAACCGATGCCGGAGAGTGGTCTTCTTGAAAAAGGTACTGCACATCTGGTGTGACTGCAACCAAACCTAAAAGTACAAGTGACTAAGACGTCTCGGTAACGGGCCAGAGAGTAGTCGGGATTTTGTTCGTACCCAGAGAAACAGTGATATTTAAAGGCTTTTACTTTATACCGTTCTGTGAAATCTACACGAGGTCATTTTAACCGCATTCTGGCTGAACGGACTATCGCGCCACATTACCGGGTGTTTTCTAAAATTTAAACTTCATTATGACGGCACCTAATGCAACATTCTGTTATTTGTTGAGTAAAATCGAGGTGACAATGCAGATGTGTCTAAAATTTCAAGAAGGCTGTTTGCTGTAGTTAAATGTCTTTAAAACGGGAGTATCCTGCACTTCAGAGGTATCAAACTCGGGTCATAACGTTTAGGACAAAAGCACCTGTTGGTTCGCAGTTTTAAATTTGGAATAAGCTGCTAATTAACATGCTCGATTCCAGTCGCCCAACAAGAGTAATCATTGTTGGCACCTTAAAGTTTCATCCACTTTGATTCGCTCGATTTTATGTTTCCATTTATGTTGCGGCTGTCTTTGTGATAAACCTGTTTGTGTTTCTCTTGTACGTTGGGGTATTTCACTTGCACTAATATGCTGCGAGTCCGATACCCGGTTTCAAACGCTGCAGTTTGTTGTTGCCTTATTTTGTACAGCGCGTATGATCTAGCATCCTACAATATGACTTGAATTTTTTTCAGTAGTTATAACATCCACGTGTGTTGTTGAGTATGTGTGGCTTCAGTGCGGTTGTAATATTAATATCGCACCTCTGGACCCGATATCTAGTGGACCAGATGGTAATTATCGCATGGTCCTGGGTGTGGGATTATGGCACTAAAGAATCCTGACTCGAGTTCTCGCGTAGTGGTCAATTCAGCCATCCAGATCGCCGCCGCCACACCGCAAGACTACAAAGCAGCTCATTGCTCCTTTACCAGCTGATCGGTAACGTGAACATCCTACGATATTGAGCTACTTTTTTCTACGCAGCCGGCAGTGAACACGTCAGTTAGTCACATGAAGCTTAATAGTCGGCGTTTAGACGTGTGGATAGGCCTGTTGAAACTGACTGTATTTAATAGTCACTAATTAAATGACCTCGTTTCCGGTTCTTCAAAACCAGGTTAGTTATAATTATCGCAGTTGTAAAGATCCATTTCGCTAGGTTCGAGGGAAAGTAGTATCATACTAATTTTATGCTACACGTGGGTTGTTCGGAGCTGCTTTGCTGACACAGCACCCAGTCACGTATATTTATTTAATCCGACTGCACGTTGTCATACTAGCCTCAGATAGGATAAACCCAGAGTATTTGAACAGTATTAATTTCATGACATTTAGTCGTAGACTTGTGGACTTACGGTCTTCTTGCTATGTACGCCTGCCCAAATCATGAACGGCACCAAACATACCCTAAATGAAAAGAAATCGATGCGAGTTGGTTGTCTGCCAAACTTGAGGTATTTTATGATCCCTAACGAGTAGACTGCTGCCTTTTCGGAGAGGAGTGCGTGATGTCACTATTGGGCAAGTATCAGCAGCAGCCTTTCACACCTATTCGACCCGTTGGACTGCGACTCGTTCGATAAGACCCAAGTGATTTTTTCAGCTGTCTTCTGCACGACGGTTGTAGATGGAGCATCATTTTGTACCAACCGGTCGATGTTCCTTTGGGAGTTATCAGGTCTTAGATTGATACCTAATCTGACCGTGAACGACTAATCTATCTTAGGAAGCGTCATGAATGCATTTAGTACGCAAAACTTAGTACCTAAATTCAATACCGTTTTGTGTTACCTATCGTAAATTTCATCATCATCGTAAATTTAGGTGCCAGCACTTTCACTGTGATCTTGATAGTGTAATGCCGTAACGCGTTTCTCTGGTGTCATAGGACCTTCACGCTGTCGCTTAACTGGCAAAAGCATGGTGGGCTGGTCTTCTCTCATCTTTAAACAAGAAACTTCAGTTATGCGATATCGTGACTGACTTATCCACTGCACGGGGACGCGTATCGTGGTTTTTCCGAGCCACATCTCCACAATTCACAGCGAGGAGATACGGTCGAGCGGTAAGCATCACTTGACGGACCAGATATAACTAGGTCCGGGCGGCACGGCATTGTTACCATATATACGCTGAAGCCGCACAGCAAACAACACAGGTGGCTTATGGCCGATGGTAGCGACATTCTTGAGATACTGTGTAAGAAAGCAAATAAGAATGTAAACGTTAAAAACTGGATCACCCATCGATGGCTTAATTTGCAATGCCGCTGGTTGATTCAACCGCTGCTCGTATAATACTGCTTTTTGTGATGTAACTGCAAATTAAGCCATATCCTTGGGATTGACCTTTTTACTGTTTCTTAATCCGAGTAGCTTCACCAGGTCAGCTTTGCTCATGTTACCCTCGGATAATTTGACTAGCGAAGTATTGCCAAGCGTTTCAGCTCGGAGAATCACTTGCTTGACGATCATCTGCAACATAAACAGGTATTTTTGATAAGTGAGTAGGCTGTACCACTTCGTAGAACGTGTTTTGCCTCCCATAAAGCTCAACGTATCAGTTGAGTAGTGGAGAAGTTTGCGCTTATCCTCGTCATGAAAGTGGTCCATTTGAACTGATGAATACTTTTCGTCATAGGCTGTCGGTGCCCTCATTCACACATACCAGTACCCGTTGTCTACGGCATCATCTGTTATAAGGAGAGGACAAAGTCCATACGATAAAAGATCCGATGTATTCTGCATCCGGGTTTTCCGGTTGTGCAGATCGTATTAATTCACTCAATAAAACCCGGGAATTGAATTAATTTAGCTGTCTAGTCAAGGTTGCGAGCCCATTTTGCATTGCCACAATCCACCCGTAAATTAGAGAACATTCGTACGGTGATTTGACAAAGAATTAGTGTACCATCATTAAGTTGTGAAGTGTGGGTCGTACCGGTCTCTCGGGTCACTGGTCTCGTGACTCAGTTGACCCTTAGCTGGAGACAGCAGTAGATGTGGCGGTTCCTTAACGGGACAATCAAGTTGTCTGTATAAGTTACGATAGTTAACAAAACGGGGAAGTAACAGCGGCACATGCCATCTTATGTCTAACTTGTTTGTTTACAAACCACTAGAGCTCTGTAGTAGATTTCTTGAGCCTATACTTGGTGACTTTATTAATTAACATCTTTCACCTCCAAATTCGGGCCACTTTCGTTCCCATGATTGCATGACTGTTAAGCATCAATATCAATGACAGATGTCATTGATTATGACGATAACACTTGCACGATATTTCTCTTTATATTTCCATGAAGCATGGTTTATTCGAACTGAGAATAGTCGTCGTCTATCCTCTCTTGACGGTTGTTGCTTATACGCATGGTATGTCTACTTGGTAGAAGACTGACCGACCGTACTTATGTGAACCACAACGCATTAGCGTTAGGCAACTCCCAAATAACTAATATAATATCGCATTGTCATGTCAACCGATAACTCGATTATCTTGCGCTCATCCAACTGCAATATATTGCCCGACGAGGTGTCACCATAGGGTAGAGAAATTTCCGCACCCCGTTACTCGGCTGAAAAGTAAAACGTAAACGCGGCCGGTTGATGAACTGTGGACGCTTTCCTGTCAGCCTTCCGCTTGCCGCCGAGCCTGTTCGACTGGAGTGCAGATCTATAACCGCACCGCCATCATCTGCTTGGGCTTATGCAGACACATGTTGAACCAAATGTGTGGGTTAATGCGGCGATCCGTCTGATCACGGTGACCGTTGTTCGGTGATAAGACGTTCATAATCAATTTTCGATTGCGATTACGGGTTGTTTTGATCGGTTTCAGTGTGCCTTTGGCCTATTCAGCACTGGCAGTTAAGCATAAGTGAAAACCACTGATGTATTGCTGTCTATGGCGGTGATGGTGTACGGTGAATTGCGGTACCCCGTCGATGTGCTAGCAATATTTGCCCGGCGGCTGTGCGTTCAATTGAATAGCATTAATGTCGGTTGGCACTATCCGTCTGATCAAGCGATGGAGTGGACCCATCCTATACGTAACGCTGCTCCCCTTTTGCCAAGAGGCGATCCTACGGACTTTTTTTTTGAAAACAGCTGAGGTTCCAAAAAGGTCGTCACGGTGTTCATTGGGGGACAAAGATCGAATTACTGTTTACCGGACAGATCCATTAAAGTTAAGAAATTTCTGACTGCAAACAGAACGAACTGCCGGGCTGCGAACTGCATCAATTGTGATGGCGGCTTACGTTGTCTTGGAACAATGACACTAATTCGGACTATTCATAGGGCATCTAGCACGTATGTGCAACATATTGCCATCTTTGTACACACATTTATACAAAAGACACATTCGGGACTTGGTTCCTGAGTTTGTAATTCAACTGGAATTCAGAAGACCAGTGAAGTTCTCTCTAATCACTGGTTAAACGGAGTGATTCCAGACCGTATGTTGTGGACAGAAACCACCTGACAATCGTATCCTACCAGAAAGAAAGCAAAAATAGTTTGTCCCCAACACATGCATAATTACAAAATATTTGTCATGCTATTTCTTGTTTACTCTGAATTAGATAAGTCAAAAAAGCGCCACTGCGGCTGTCAACTACGCGTGATTACCAGGAGCTGATCTACCCGATAGTTTACTTGGTATGTTTCTAGCAAAGATCATGAACTGACTTGTGTGTTCGTTTGATTGTACTATCGTACCAAGGTAGCATAGCCGCATGGGCTCAGCAATGTTGGAACCACATCATGCCACACCAAAATAAGGCCACTTATTCGACAAGCCTTTGTTTGAAGGGTTTTTTAAATTCAGTTTAGTAAAACTTTTTCAATTGTTTTGATTACGTTTTACATCTGAGGAGGTTGGCTTTATTCGTTAGTAGTGGTTTGGTTACAAAATATCATGAACAATTGCCATTAGATTCCGCATCAGCAATAAATATGCCCACTGGGGAAGTAAGAGCAGTAGCACCAGTCGTCAAGTTCCACCCTGCATAAGCTGACGATTAATAGAATTAACAAAAAGGGAAAACCACCTCAGGGAGTAAAGCCCAACCAGATACTACGCGCTAGCATGATGAGACCAGAAGGCTGAAAGCAAATCACGGTTGCATAGTCCCGTCGTCCCCCATTTTTAGTGAACGCGAATTCTAAAAATCAATTGCGTAATTCCGTAAAATGGTCGGTGTGGCCCTCGACGACAGATGTTTCGGTAGCTTAACGCTTTTTCAGAAGGGTAGTGGCCACATGCAGTTAGATGTCACGTTTAGTCCGAATTAGCGTCGTTGTACTAAAACAACCTAAGCCGCCATCATACTTGATGTAGTTCTTTCTGTGTTGTCTTCATTGTTTGTGTTCCGAACTTTCTTAACTAACTTCCGTAAACAGTAATTCTGTGTGCTTCTCACTGAACACCTTGACGGCCTTTTTGAAGTTCAACGAATTAGTCAGGCTCTGTGCACTTTGTGGTCATGTTGCCTAATTATCTGGTATAGTAACCGCTTAGTTGGTCACGAAATATGAAGGCCTTGACCGTTCCATTGAGTAAAGTCGGTAAATGTCGCTTGCCTAGCTGGGGTCCTCGTGCTCACCCAAATTGCTTGACCAGTTGGTCACATTGCACTGCCACGCGGTCGCCTCATTTGGCATGGGTTAATTAACGGTAACAACGGAGACAAGTCTATGCACACATTCGTCGTATGTCAAAGCGAATCACACGCGGGCATTGCGATTCTTCGCTTGAACGACAGCCGGACACTATAGATAGTAAGGACAGACAGGAAGCGCTTTCGCTTTTCTCTACGATATCTTGCCAGCAATCTTTCAAACCGTCGAGATTGTGCTGTCCAATTTGGTGAAGTGGTTCACCTCCTCAGGCGAACTGCCTGCGTAAAGGTTACGGACATAAGGGCTCCGCGCTCTGTTAGTCGCTTTTTGAAGGTGTTAGTCGCGTTTCATACAGACTATCTAGGTCATTCAGTGTAGTTTACATGCCTTTAGCAAGAGGATAAGCAAAACAGTACTACCCGCTCAGTCCACATCGGTCAACTAGGTACGGGAAGGAAACTGCTGATCTATGTTAGGCACTTATAGCATACCTAATTCATCGTTCTAGACAACTTGGTAAGACGGTAACGTCAGATATCTGTAGTGTGTGTCACTCATCAGAGACGGTTACCTTTAGCTCCTCATCCTGGTTGTAGAGTGAGCGCGTAAAAATCTTAACAAATTCTTGCGCGACTTTGCTACAAAAGTGGCTCCTTTAGAAACGTTGAGAACATCCGAATCCATGGCAGCCTTCGATTGCAAAATTGGCTCGACCGTTGTTTTTTTGTAAGCGTTGATGTTCCAAAACTCACTTCAAGATAAGAATGTAGCTGCCACCGGATCGAGTCTACCTTTCTCTGAGATTTGGTGGGTCGCAACGATTAAACCGGTAAAAAATACGTCGATGCATTAGAAGCAACGTTGATATTTCTGTGGTTGTAACGGACTTAGGGGCCTGATTTTGAAGTTGAGTATAACTGTTGACGAACACTCGTCTCGAAATAGCTTTTCACCTTTACAGACCGCTCGAACTAGTTGTGTCCGTTCTTCCATCAATCTATTTTTGCCATTTTCAAAAAGAAAAAGCAGTAGAAGGACTGGGCCTTGACCATCCTGCTTTTCGACGGCTTAAGCTCGAGACACTTCTGCCTCATGAGAATCCATCGTAAACTTAGTAACTGATTATTTATGTCTCGTTGTATATGTGATCTGGTTCAAGCATGCTGAACTGCTCTTCATAATGTTCAACCCTTCTATCAAGTCGGCGCGGTTGGTTGAGAGTAGATGAACCCTTTTTTTTCAAGGGCGGTCTTGCTGGAACTAAATCGACTACGGGCACACGAATCAGTGGTAATCGCATTCTACTGTTCTCAGACATAGCTACCCCATCTCTTTTGATCATTCGGTCACGTGTTGCCTGAAATTATTACGCCGGCTTTCAGTCAGTTCATTTGTCCTCTAGGTGGTCGTCATATCCAGACTCAAGAGGACTGGAGAGATGTTTATAAGGGCGGTCGACTGAATACAAGCCTTGTCACGGCCGCCCAGTTTTAGAGCATACTTTGCTGCACGTTTTCATGACTGCTACGACTCGTTTCCAGCTTCTGTTAAGTTTTCTCGCCTGGCTGTACCTTTGTAGTTTGTTCGTCGGTGTTATCTGGCCTTCCTTCCTCGCGCATTCGTTCATTTTATCCATTCTTACTTGCTATGGTTCTGTCCAGAAGACAAGGTGGCTCGAACAGCCGCTTACTACAACAGTAAATTGAAATAACCTAGGTAGGTAGAAATGGATAAAACGAGGCCTAAAATAACTAGAAATGCTGTGAATGCAGTCACATCATCAACTGCGGCGCGTACTCATCTCAACAAACGTTTCTAATGGATGATTCTAGAACCCCAGTCAGGCGGGCGATACCCCAACAAAGCATTCGGGGTCTTCGTATCTTGCTTGAGTAGTATTTCGCTCTATCATCTTGGGATTTGCGTGGACGCATATCTCTACTTGTGTAACCCCATCTGTATCCGTGCTAAAAAAAAACACTTGTCTAGTGGTGCACATAATTCATAATGCGCTCTTCTGCACACATCCGTTTGTGAGATAGTTGAAGGTATTCTTATCGTATGATTCTATTTATGACTTTACAGCTGGAAATTTTCTCACGGTAAGGTTCTTGACAGCTTCGCTCCTGAATCTGCGAACCGGAGTGGACTTCTGGTGACCGCTGCTGATTAACTTTGTTAAGTTCAAGGTATCATACCCCTATCTTCTATTTATGAGTAAGCCGATACAAGTGAATGTTAACTTCGGCGAACGTTATTTTGGCCATATAAATCGGTCACTTTCTTTCTTCCAATTTCAAAGAGGTGCTTTGGTCCAAATGGTTGGACTACACACTTTGCATCCTAGCCCTTCGTCTCTCACGCCGTGCACTCAGCCGAGCCTCCAACTCACTAGCGTTAGGTACGGTGTGACCAGTAGGCTAATTGGCAGGGAGAAATGAAACTAGCCCCCAGTAAATTGAGTATGATAGACCGTGTTCTTCTGAACTTGATTCATTGTGACTGAGTTGGCCATTGGCTGCAAGCATTGGTATTACGCGGCTAATGGGGTTCAGTGGTGCATGTTCTCGTTTTGATGAATCATATCTGCGAAGTGCGATGAATGAAACGGAACAGTGTTTCTTTTACCTTTAGATTAGGTCTTGTTCCTATCACGATTGTATGGCTGCTAGGTATCAATGTCAGTTACCGGTGCATTGCTTCCGATAGTGTTTTAAACCGTCTGGTAAAACCGCTATATGAAATCTAAAAAGGCAGTGGCAAATGCCCAACGTTGGATGGCTCATCAAATCAGATCGGAAATAGCCTTATAACACCTGATATGTGAGTTTTCTGCTCAAAGTCAAGCCGAGTTTATTGGCTTGTATTCTGTGGTCATTTCACTGATTTTTCTTCGACATAGGGGTGTTTAATGTTGCGAAACGATAAATCGCAGAAAAACTCAGTCTCAGTGACTCGCTTGCAATCCAGTGATTCGTTTGCAAGATTCATGAAACTTCATCGTCCACTGTTTGTTCTTTTCTGTTCTAGCCTTGTTTTGGGACGATTATTATTGTATGTTTAGTGGGTATGCACACGGGCATAATCTCTTCAGCTCTTACCCGTAGTACAGACCTTCAATCTTAGATGTTTATTGGACGGGTACATTTTTCCATCTCCATTTTGGGAATCGACCCATTTGATTCATATTGATGAAGCTTCAGTGGCATCTATCGCCCTTCCTATGGCTCCATTTTATATGCGTCGATTCCATTTCCAAATTCTTATCGTTGCATATTCTACTGCGTCGCACAATATTCAGGTGTTTCCTTTCCAGTTCGTTGTATAAACTGTATGTTATGTCATATTCTTATCCAAACTTGTCGATTTTTTCATCTTGCGCGTTGTTTCACCTCTTGTTTGGGTTGCGTCTTGTGTTCTTGGTCACTGAGCTCGATATAATCGTGGTAATTTTGATAGCCAGTCACGAGTTCGCATCCCTGTCTCATTGAACCTTTCTGCATGAGTCTGGGAAATCCACCAGCATTCGGTCTGCATGTGACTTACTACGCTGCAGAACATCCCATGGTATACACATTTATAAAAACAACTTCAACCTAATTTGTTTGCTTCTGACAGAAAATTTGCGTCTCTCAGTCAAATGACGAAACAATTTTCGTATTTGACCATTTTGGACCACACCACCAGTGCCCTGTTTTTGATGCCTAAGTCTAGTACGCTGTAATGTGCTGTGTAAAAATATGCACATGTTGGCTCTTACGTGGTTCTTGTAGCCACGTATGTTCCTTGGGCACAATCACCTCGCTGTTTCCAAACCTCCTTTTTGTTTTATTGTTTCCATCGCGAAATCAGTTAACGTTACAAAGTCAGCATCGATAATCTAGCAACGATTACACGTGTCAGCGACTGTTTCTGTACAGCTGAGTTACAACTAATTGAACCACTAACCGTGCTATCCTAGGTCCGAGGCCCGTTACTATGCACATTTTCATCCAGATTTGGATGACAAAGTTTTTCAGTACCTGATGTTTGCGTGAACGCTCGGTCTCTCTTAACGAAAAGACGAGTGCAATAACTTGACTCGTTTCGTATTGTTTCATGACAGTCGACGTGGCCATTGAAGTACGTCAAATTGTACTGGCAGTGGAAGCTTCGGAAATATTGTGTGAGATTTATCTGTAAGGATCTTGATAAATCAGGTCGATTGTCCGCTGTACATTATGACTAAGTTTGGACCAGTTGTACGGATGCATTGTTAGTGTACCTCAACAGTCCTCAGACGGTAAGCTGTAATGTACGAGATAGTGCGGATAGTTTGAGGTAATTGCTGTGTTTGTCGGCTGGTGCATCAGACTGATAATCATTACCCAGTTTTTCGGATTGCATATTGTCGGAACTTAAATGAAGTGTTTGTAACCCGTAGCTGCTGGTTGTGATGGTCGCGTAATCTCCGACCAGATCTTGATTAACCAACATATTTAAAACATGTGAATAAGTTAGCCACCGTGGGTTGAATTGACATCCCGTGCCAAAACTCTCATAACTCACAGAGTCCGTGACTGGAAACGTTCAGAGAAATGAGTGCTCAGCATACTCGATAGATTAACTGTTGTTTGATTGAGTTCTCTATAAGGCAATATCAACTCATAAAACGAGGCAGTGGATGTCACATGGATACCTTCTTGCTGTTCCCTACAAGTTAGCTGTTTGGTTACGACACGTAAGCGCCCAAATTTTTCGTGGATCATGTTGTTTTTCTTTTTGTTCTGTCTTCAGACTGACTTTTTTGCTCATGGTTGTACGGCAGCCAAACAACAATTTTAACCATTGCTGTCGATAGTGATGGTGATGTTGTTCTTCAGTTCAAGAGCAGATACTTTCAAAGATGTCGCAAGTAACTATTACTTTGGATCGCTTCATCTATGAATCTTTTCTGGGTTGTTTATTGCCTATGTTCTTGGTCTTCTATCGGCTGAGTTTGTGAAGTTTCTGCGGACTTTTGTGTACTATCGTGTCTCTCATCAGCAAACTAGCACGGGAAGAATAGTGTTCCGTCATAAAAACCTCTTCTTTCTTATTTGAATCTTTTTTGGCTTCTTTCTATGCATATTTTCTTCCTTTCTCATCCCCCTACTTAATAATGTCAAGCTAGTTTGTTTACCCCCGTACAAATCCGCATTGCTTTTCAACCAGCTTTAAGTCATTTGCCTGTGTATACTGACTGTCTAGTCTGCTGTTGTAAATGCAAGTTGCAATTTTCTTCGGTAGTCTTGTCTATGTTTGATCAGCCTAATTTGTCGAATAACGCGGCATCCTACACTGTAAATTTACCTCAATTAATCGAAATAAATTGATGACACTGTTGAACTAAGGTCACTTTTTAAACTTCGAAATTTGGTTCATCATTCACACATCCTCTTAGAGTACGATTATTGCATATTTTCGTACACTCGATAGAAAGGAAAAAGTCGTTTAAAACGGTCCGTATACGTGACCAACATCTCAGTGTCGGACTCTGCAGAGGATAAAAGGCGAATGTTAGTAATATGGTCGGATTTACTCTAGCCAGTGTTCTGTGGTGTACCGTCACATTCTCGATTGATGACACTGGATGGCACGCACGCTGCTTGATGTATGCCACTTCCATCTTTGAATAACTAAAAGTTACCCTTGCTTCTAACGTTTACAGTGCAGATTCTCTGTTAACTATGATCCAGTTTTTTGCTACTCAATACGTATCCTTTAGAAATGTGCTTTATGTTTCTGGTTCCCTGAGCATGTGGACATTGACCTGTGTTTTGCGATCATTATCTCAATCGTGAGCGGTGTCGTTTTGCACTTATTCCGGCTCGTTAACACTATCGTTTTACCGTATTGGTTTAGCACCAGGGGTTGCATTTTGACAATACAGTTGATCCATGGTGTACAGTGTTTTTCTCATCATTCCATTTGGAGTCAACCTTTGCTGTCTTGTCTCAAACTGCTGTCACATGTTCGTCTCACCCTCTATGTCCAATCTGGGTTTCACAACTCGTTGGTTAGCATCTAGTATTTTGTCAGTCGGGTTTACCTAAGTGGTTGATTTAATTGCCCGCGTAATACAACTTTTTACTATACGTTTTATTTAATTAGATGATGGATCACCTAACTTATGTTTCAAAAAGTCCGGAAAAGTCCAGTCCGAGCTTCCCGGAAGATGCGGAGGATGATGACGATGATCCAATTGATATTCGGTCGATGAAGTACACACCATGCAAAATGACAAGCTCGGGAACTCTTCACGATGATGAGCATGAACCTCCACCTGATGTAACCATGTTGGCCGATGATGATGAGGATGACCTCGGACAAGCACGTGCCTTCTCTTTGACAGTCGATAGTCCTCGGCATCCCACTGATTCTTCGGAAAAGAAGGTTCATTGGTCCAATCAAAATGTGCAAACTTTGTTGGATTGTGTGGAAAAGCATTTAGATGAATTCAATATTCAGAAGAAACACAAACAAGTTTGGCAAACTATCGGTTCTGAAATGGAACCTCTAGGGTTCACTATGGAGCACTGTTACAATAAGTGGAAAAATCTTCGTCGGGATGTGCGACTCTTAGTCAATAATCCTCAGAAGGCAGTACGTAACGCCGATATCTTACGGCGAGTTGCCCGACTCATTCTGGTGATATATCCTAATATCGACGCAACCACCATGCAGGTAACCGGCTTGGATCGGAATGGTGGCAAATCAGCTCCTGCCACTCCTTTGGGGCTGAGTGGTCTCAGTTGCAAAGCCAATATCCCCTCTTCCCTACACGCACCTGATTCACCCCGGTTTGTGGTTACGGGAAGTGGTACACCACATTCGTTAACTCCTTGTTTCCATTCCACAACTCCAAATGGAGTCAAACACAAGCATGATCGTGACGCGCTGGAATCCAGTCTTCCTGGCACAGCACTGTTCACCAACCTCGGTCCCGAATGTGATACCCATGATTATGTGACTGAGACAAAACCCAATTCACAGGCCACCGGATTCCCTTTTATCTTCAACCCGGCTGCAGCAGCGCTGTTGGTTCAGTCACAGTTGTTTAATGATCTGCTGCGCCAACAGCAGCGTACACATGAGGAGGAGAGCACACATATGGATGCAACACAACAACAACACGAACGACATCATCCGGCCGCCAGTACACCTAAATTTACTGTTGGACTGCACTCTAATCCCACAGTGACCACGACGGGCATCTCTAATGGAAATGGATCACATGGAAATGATGCGATACAAGCCGCATCGTTGGCTTCTACTTTATTGAACGGTTTGGCATCCTCGGACGGTTCTGATCACCTTGCACATCCCGTGGCTCCTACTCATATGTCTGATACGCTCAATCAGTTAGATCGGTTGCCTCCTGGAAGCGAGTTAGCTGGTGTTGTCGAACGACTACGAGATGAGGAGACGGTACATATGAGACTGACGGATATGATGACTCACATAGCAGATGAATTACGAGCAGCAGGCATGCGCCGTCGAGCTACGTTGGATCAGTTACTGGGCATTATGCAGGGAGCTCGTATCCCTAACAATCTCATGCAAAAGCCCAAAACCGCTGACGCGACGAATTTGGTATGACCAGGGTATCTTTCCGTTTTTTATTTTCCAGCAGTGAGCCATATTTCTGATGTGCATGCCAAGTTATTTTAGTCGCTTTAAATTCTTCATCTACTGCATTTACTTTGCTCCCCCGGTTCGTGTTATCTTGCATTTATAAGTTTACCAAAACTTTCCGTCGATCCCCCGTCTATCCATCTGGGTATCCTGCGAACGTGTTCATAGCGCCTTGATATTCTCGTCGTCCAGTGAACAGTTTGTTTCCCGCTAGATCCTCGATCTCGCAGGCAACCTATGCGAGGCTTGTCCCTCTCCGTCCTACAGTGTTCTTGTTGTAGCACACTCAGTCACAGCAACGCAACTGCTCACGCTCCATCACACCCTAATTTTCCGTATCTTTGCGATTCCAGGTACGTTCCCTCCCCAGCTTTTGGCTGTGCTCTTGTTGTACTTAAACGTTTTTTGTCACTGCGTAGAGCAAGTGTCTCTTCGATCTTATTTGGTGGGACTTTATTTTTGATATTTTAAAATAACCGATTCCTATCGACCTCTTACTCATTCCGTTTTCTAAGCTTGTTCGGTCACTTTTTCCACGCTGCAGGTGCCTAACACAATCAAAGATTGTGATTTATGTCCCCACTTTTGACCATCGTATCAAGCCGTCCGAATTCGTCTGTTGACTTGATCATTTGACTGTTCGCGTGTCTGTATTCTGTTCAATCAGACCATAGTCGTCAGTACTTAAGTCGACCTTTGGTTTTTTTTTGCCTGATCGCGAACGGCATATCATGCGCGCCTTTTGTCTGTTATTCTCATGAGTTACTTGCAGGCTGCTTTCCGAACTAGGCAGCATTCCTACTGTAAATGAATTGGATGTCTATGTATGTACGAATGCTTGTTTTTTTTACGCATTATAGCTAGTTTTGATATGCACATTTACACACCCATACATGCATTCGTTTTTGATATTTTGTAATAGAATGGCTTTTTGTGTCTGTTTTTGCCTTCACATTACTCGTTAACATTTGCGTGTTCTTCTCTATCGTCAACCTATTCTCAGTTGTCCTCATGGAATGGTTACTGACATCCTCATTTTGTATCACTTACTGCACACACTGGGTTCTGTTGTTCCTTTTTGAGGAGACAGCATTGTAGAGATTCCTGTACTGAATACCGCAAATTTTTTCTTTCATCAGTCATTCCTGGACTTGTTTTTTTATCCCACGAAGCTATTACAGTTCATTGTCTCGGATTGGACTGTTTCTTGTTAGATGCATGTGCATCGCTCATTTACCGGACTATTTCAAGTTATGCATTCTGGTCACTACTACTTCACATATCCTCTCCTTTCACGTGACTTCTCCGTGATCGTCCACTCAACTCATCACCGTTCTTGACAAGGCATTTTTATCCTCCTCGAACTATTTTGATTATCTGCTCGTTCTGATTTGGCGTCCCTTGTGTGTGTACTAGCTTATTTTGTCATGTAAATAATCAGTAAATTCACGTTTGCGTGTGTTTCATCTCAGTTTATTATCCGGTGAAGAAAGTGACCTCTTGCGTTCCATGCCCGTGTTATCCATAGTGCCGTTGTGATCGTGATAATTTAGCAAGACTACTTGTGTTTGTCGGCAGCCGTGGGCCAATGTTGCCACTATAATTACATTCAGTTATTCGTTCTTCATTGGTTTCAATTGTTGCTTGAGGATTTTATGGTTAAGCACGTTACCGTCTCTGCTGTTTGCGTCCGTAAATTACGTAGCAGGGTTTCAGAACCATGTGTATTATCTTCGAGGGTTATTCTAGATCGTTGTAGGATCATATTGCTAACCGAACACTGACGTATTTCGGATGTCAATCTGCATATTATGTCACATCTGATCAGAATTCTCTAGCCTAGACATTAACATTGTAGAGCTGGGTTTATGGAGTAAGGTTATTTGCTACCGACTCTTCTGCACAAGCCGTTCATTTGATCATCGAGACGTGTATGTTTGCGCGAGTTGTTCCATGCTTACTTTTCTGCTACTTCTCTCGGTCATCCCTCAACAACCGTTGAACGTCGCTTTTGACGTCGTCTAAGCCTGGGTAGCCTGTTCATCTCCAGCCCTCAGTGACCTGACATGTCGTCTAGCAATAAAAGTTAAAAATAGCAGGGCTGTCGGTTGTTCCAGTTGAATGTGAGCTCGGTGCCATTGTATAGTTAATCTCTATCTCTTTTTTGCCCATATTCATGCGTGATTATTGTTAGCTCTAGCATGAAGTAGTACACGTGATATCGCTTAATCATGTTGGTAAACCGTCCTGCTGGCGGATTTTGATTTAGGAAAGCTTTTAGCCAAGTAACACTTGTGTTGGTCAAGGTGTTAGGCCTGCGAGATTAGTTAGGGCGTAATTTCGAGCCCATCTTCTCTGCTATTCCAATTCATATAGACTGAACATCACCCATAATTGATCGCAGCTGTCGCATTCCCATAGACTTTCCAGTCGGCCCCTTTCGAAAAGAAGCACTAGACTCCAGTTTCGTTCTGATTAGAGCTCGTCAGTAGTGCATATCATCGCCGCTGCCGGGACTTGAACCACGGCCACGCTGTTCATGAAGCAACCGTGTTTACCACTGCGCCATTGACCTCACATTAAGCACGACCGAATTATCACATGTGAACACTCAACCACTTTCGCTTGTGAATAATGATCAGGTTGCCCGATCGCCTCGAGAGGAGACACAGTTACTGTCTGTTAACCCCAATCGATGACCTCTCGACTAGGACTTCTCTTCAAGTTGAAATCATTGGCTTGTTGAGCGGTATTTGATTACTGATGAGTAGTAGAAGATACACCCCTCCCGAACCTTGGATTTGTGTTTCATCACTTCCGGAGGGCTGAAAATTGTTCCCATCTTGTCGCTACGGTACCTGATTTATCCGGACCTTGCGACAGTCTTGAAGAAAGCCTAGCTATTCCAGCTAATGCTGTACACACAACTATTGAAATACTGGATAATTATGTGCACCGCCTGTGCTTCACTCTGTCATCGCACTAGTAACCACGTATGAAATTATCATTGAGTTGATTACTGTCCACTACAGTCGTGGGCTCGGGTCGCGTCCGGTCTGATTTTTTTTGAGTGTACATACTATCATTTTTCTCCTCACCGCCTGCTCTGCTATAATTGCGAATTCAAAACCGGTTTCTACTTGACTGATGTAGAACCACGTGTGTCATCTGTGGTAAACGTCTCGATAATAAAGTCCAACTTCTAACAGTATTCAAATCACGACCTGTGCGTTATACTTGTCTTTGAAAACGCTATCAACAGTTCCATTCGCGATTGTACAATCGCCGAGTCGAACAACCCTGTTCGTGCCCCATCTGGGTCTCGTTATCTGCCACTTGTCTGACCAGGATTTTCCCAATCTTTTGCACGCCTACAATTAACCGGAAATCAGACTTCTTCAATTCATCATATTACGTCTAATTGTATCTGTTTTCATCACTATGGTTTTGTCGATGCGGACATCCAACTATTTCGATAGACCCGCCAATGTTGCAAGGTCGGCTTAACTCCGTTTTAAGCTGGTCAGTTTTTTCAAAAAATGTTACGTACCTAGACGAAAGCGAAGCTTGCAATAGCAATCGCATTCGTTGTACTAGCCAACTCTGTCTACCTGAAAACGGACTGCCGATTGGCGCGCAGACCTTGCACTCTTTTCGTACAACTTGTCTGTTCCATAATATCTTTTAGCTGTGTGCTCGATATGCACCACGTTAGCCTCGCTGCCCAAAGAGTTCCAGTTTAAACACTGATCTAATGTGGATTTTGCTTTCTGAGCTAGATGAAATGCGGCCAGCGTAGGGTGTCGCACTGGCCGACCAAATCCAAGCGCCAAGCTGCGCGCTTGGTAGAGGCAAACAAGGCCAGTTACCCCACGTTCTTCCGATCGGTCTCGTTGGTCTGTCACGCTCACCTCACCAGCCCGGGTTGACTGTACTTCGCCACCGCTTTGTTGACGGTGACCTAGTTCTGATGTGTGTGTGTGCGCGTATGAGAGAGTGGGGTGCATCACACAACATCCACGTGTGTTGAACCGCATCGGGCACGGGCGTCGTATGGCGCATTTTGGGGCATGAGTCAGCAGCCTCGACGGCCGTGCACATGACCCGAAACCTGTGCGCGAACGGCCCCGGTTCTGAATCGCGTCCGCAAGCCGTGCGTGTCGCACACACGCACTCGCTAGACCGGCATAACGAACGCCCAAAACACAAAGACCTGATTTGGGGTGGCGCGAGTTCAACCGCGGCGGTAAGCCTGGGACCGAGAATGCAGGATGTTTGAGAACAGTGTCGGTGGTGGGGTGACTAAAGCACTGGGTTCTTTTCACGTAGTCCAGGTCGCACCGGATCTAGGCCACACGGCCTTGGTACTCATCACCGCGCACGCGCACACATGCGTTGGCGCACAAGCCGTCGTTCTTCACACGCACGGGGCGGGAGATTTCCCCACTGACAGCTTGCGTCGATCTAAGGATAAATAACGATTTTGACATGTTCACTGCTGCTCGGACTCTGGCCTCTAAAACAGCAGTGTTTCCCGGTGGATTCTTCGTAGTGGGAAAGTTTAACAAGCTCTGTCTACAGATAGGGAGTGCGGGTTATGCGCATAACGCACACACATGCATATGAATGGACACAAAGAAAGGGGTCGCGTTAGATGGGTGCATTCATCAGACCAAACGCTCAAATTCCGCTGGGCACCTGACTTCGCAGATGGCTACCAAGCGTGTGCGGTTGAATGGTTAACTGAAGTGGCACCCGACTCTCAAACTTCGAACTGTAGAAGAAAAGTGTTTCTGTGACGGTTTTCGATTAGTAGTTCCTTTGGGGCGAGACCCATCATACCTGTTAATCGATTGGCTAATTGTGTATCATCTAGATCAACAAAGGACAACAGTAATCAATCCGTCACGAACAGTCAACGTCTTATTTAAAGAATGGATAACCTTTCGGCCAATTTGATCCTGTACTGCGCAAAATGTCTCTGTCTGTCAACTCTACATTGCCGACGAAACACTTCACTGTTGACACCAGAACGGTTGGTTGTTTTTACTATTTTCTATTTAAATAAAAATAAATTTACCTTCATAGTCGAGACCCCGATCTTTGTTGGTATGCTCTCGCCTCACCGTATGTTTTAACTCAATGTCAGCTGATTATACCATTCAGGTTTCCACTGGACGCTAGTCGGTCAGGAATCGAACGCTGACTCTACACAGAGCAGTTTAATTGCCATCGCAAAGTATGCAAAACTCATCATAAAGCATCTGCGGAGCACGGCTATACAAATGGCGACTTACACCGTTGATCAATCAGGAAAGTACACCATTTATATCGGCAGTTCACAATCCCTGGATCGCGTGTTGCGAACAAACGTGTGTAGAAATGAGTTCAGCAGTGTTTACTGTTTGCACAGTTATCGTTTTTGTCGTCGGGCAAACTGAGCTCATTGGATCGTGAAAAAATTATGCTGTCGCTCCAGCCCACGTAGTCGATTTGGATTACTTTACGAAGTAAGCCGATTCCTAGTAGTGTCTGTAAGTTCTACCCCCACTCTGCATCGTATTCACAAAATAAGGCTTTCCGGTCACTTGATATTCAGGGCCAAAGCGAGAAGTAAACGTGATTCGCAATATTATCTCAGCTGCTCTCTTCACGGTTAGTGTGGAGCCCCGATTAAAGAAACTAATACGAAAAACTGATTACCAAGGGAGCCGTTAAATGTTCGAAACACTTTTCTTAGTTATTGTGTTTTCCACTAGTTTTCTTTTACGCCAGTGTAGTGTGCGCCTTGAGTCGCAGGTTAAAACGACTGGGGCCCACTCGTCCAAATGATAAGCGGAAGTGGTTGAGTAGTTTGGTCGCTGAATCCATCATCTTGATCTGTCCGATTATTAGCTACAATTACGTTCATGGGAGTCAGTTTCACGTCGCAATCTTACTGCTCCCGGATCTGTTCCTTGTCTCATTGAATCAGTCGTGCTCAAGGTGCCTCAGCGCTCCTCGTTGATGTTTCAATGCAACCGGTTCATAGGCGCATAATACTCATTTTGAAACAAAAGCAAGTGTGTGGCTGAAGCTGTTTTGAGAATGTGAAGTTGGCAGTTGCTAAACAAAACTTATTCAGTGCTATTGACCTGCGTATGTCGGTGTGAAGACTAGGGGGGACATGTCTGAACGTTATAGGTATAAGTAGACCAGCTGTGATCATCCCATTGCTTCCAGGGTGCAAAGCAACAGTTAACAAAATGGCAGCAGTCTCAACAAAATTTGCATGATTTGTCATCGTTGCGAGGGCAAGTTTTGCTAATCCCAATCTACACTATAAGCCAAAAACGCGAAAATTTCGCTTTGCCAACTGAGTGGGAGTATTCATATTGAACCAGGAGTTTTTTTGCCGGTTTTGACCCAACGATCCGGTCTTTTCTCTGGTTATCGTCGTGTTTGCGTCGTCGAAATGCAATATTAATATGAGAGAGCAATCGTTCCGTCACCCAAGCTGGGGCTGATATTGCGCTGGTCTTTTTGGAGGTATTCGCTATTCTCGTCCGGTATTGTTGTATGCGTCCTGGATCCTTATCGTTTAATCGCCTTTAAACGGGGTGGCGTTACAGGTACTTGGGACTCAGAATGTCGAAATTTATTTGGGCGGTGTCAGGTTCCGACATGCAATGTTAGTAGCTGACAGCATGAAAATGACGATAATAGATGCTGATCTGCCACGTCGATTGAAAGCAAACGTAGACATGGAGAAAAGCGAACTGCGTGTCGATGGTGATGCCATGAAATTCTATCGCGAGGAGATGAAGGAACAATGCTGAGTGGGTAGGGTTGCTGCGGAATGTATCAGAATGCCCCTTTCCAGCCATCAAACAGTGTGTTGAGTTCGCCCATCTATTCACTAATGCGGATGACCAATACAAATTCTCCACATGGATGGAACATTCGATAGACTTGCAGTTTGACACGGGATGCAGACCAGTATACCGAACGATACCATTCACGTTGATTCCAGAAGTAGCGAGGCAGCTAAAGGAGTTGCTAGAGAAGGGGATAGTTTAACGGACAAGCAGCCTCTTTTCGTCGTCTGTCCTGTTGACTAGGAAGTCGGATGGTACCTACTGATTTTTGTCGATTTCAGTTATTTGAACCGAATAGCAATCAAAGCCGCGTTCCCGATGCCCCAAATGGAAGGGATTTTTGCACAGGTGTACAAAGCCAAACTAATATACATCATAAAACTGCGTTCCGGTTACCAGTGACACAGAAGGACAGGGCGAAAATAGTTCTTTGTCTGAACAGATGGCAACACGAGTTCCTTAGGATGCCGTTTGGTCTGTGAAATTCTCCAGCTACCTTCGGACGTCTCTTAATTCGCATTCTGGAGGTTCAGGATGGAGTAACCGTGTACAGAGACGATATCGTTGTATTCTGCATTACGGTGTCGGAACATGCAGAAAGGCTGCGAGCTGTGTTAGAATGGATCGATACAGCCGGCCTAAAATTGAGTGGTAAGAAATGCCAGATAGGCCGCAGTTTAGTCGTTCTATTGGGAAACAGTTTGTGATGGGAAAATACAACCACTGCCAGAGAAGTTGACAGCCATCAAGAATTTTCTCAGTACCAAAATCGAAGTAGTAGGCGAAGTCCTTTCTCGGAATGGTCGGTTACGACTTTACATTTATGCAGGGTTTCGCCCGGAAAGCACACTCACTCTTCCAGCTGCTGAGAAAGGAGAAGAAATTTGTCTGGACTGAAGACTTGGAGGTGGCGTTCAACCAACTCAAGCAGGAAGCTCTCAGCATTCGACGGTGCCTGACAAACCCCTAGCCGAATGAACCACTCAGTGTGTTAGTGGATGTAATTGATGTCTGAATCAGGACAGTTCTTTCATAATCCCTGGGAACAATCAATTACGCCAGTTTAGTACCGACGAAGGCAAAGATATATTATTGCGCCACAGAGAAAGAATGCGTAATCATCGTCTGGGCGCTAGAAAGGTGGAGGACCTACGTGTTAACGACCATCTTCCATGTTGAGACGTACTAAAAAACCCTGATCTGACTGAAGACGACAAAGGATACACACAGACGTCTGGCACGCTGGGTGCTTCGATCACAAGAGTTCAATTTTACCATTGGGCAGAAACATTGAGATACCCAGTGTATTGTCGCGACCAATACAGAGAAATGAACTACCGACTCAAGTCTTACCTTTGAACGGTCGTCGACAAGCATACATTAGTCAATCACCAGCATGACCTTCAAGTAAACGAAGTGTGCGAACATCCACTGACAGCAGCCAAACCCAAGACGTTGACTTGGCAGCCGAATGAGCTGTTGAACATCTGAGACTGTCATTTATTCCAGTGGACCAAGGGGGCCGCGTGACTTGACTGGCACACACACGTGTTCACTTGGAGCGAGAACTAATATTCAGTCTATTGCGGCGAACGGTATTTTGGCCCACAATGCGGAAGGATGACCGATTTCATTTGAGTGTACCCCAACTGTCACCGTAATCGAAAAACTTACAACACCGCCAATGCAATCCATCGTAACAGAACAGGCCGGCACAAATATTTTTTGTCAACTCCCACCAAGCCCAAGCAGAAATCGCTATGCAGTTGTAATAGTCGACTATTTTGCATAATGAGTGGAAGCCATTTCCACGGCAGACCAGGTAGGCTGAACGGTTGCACATGTTTTCATGAGCAATGTCCTGGCTTGCTTTGGAATATCGCACAAGGTCATCACGGACGAGCGCCGGTGTTTTGAGGGGCGGCAATTTCAGAAGATATTAAAGAATTGGGGAATTCGGCGTCTAAGAACATTACCGTACCATCCACAAATGAACTGGTTGACGGAGCGGTTCAGTCGTGCAATGAAGAAATGGCTGAACAGTAGAGGAAATAACTGGCAAGAAGGATTAACAGACGTATTGTTTGGATACCGCAAGACGAGACATGCAACAGCTCATAGTTCACCATTTGGGCTTACGTATGGAGGGAGCCAAGGATTCTCTTAGATGTCTGTGTCCGGAAACAGAGAAGGACAATTATCATTGCAAGAACGACGACACCTGAAACACCGTGCACTTGAATAGATAAGAGAAACACAGTGCCGAAACAAACAAAAGTGTGACATGAGGCACATCACACCCAAATGACGCGTGTTTAAGATCGGAGACCAAGCGAAGATAAGTGACCATGGTTGACCTGAAACGGACAAATTTAAAAGACGGTGGAACGGGCAATTTACTTTCACGAACCGCAGAAATACCAGCTTTCAAATTAATCAAGGTCCTGGTAGGTGTTGGACCACTGGCATACACCCGGCATCTTGCCACCATCGCGACAAGTTCCTTTAAAAAATGAATGATCAAGTCGGAAGCGCGACCATTCTAACATACGGTGGAATACTTCAGCGCGGCGGTAAGATATGACCCAAGCCCACATCCGGTGGACTGCGGACAACACGAGCGACCGGACGAAAAGTGGTGAGCACAAAACCCACGAAAGACGGCGTCTGCCACACACACACACACAGACTAGGCAGAATTGCACACAACGTGTGAGTGGAAACTGCCGCTGTGTTGTGGACTGGAATTCCGGTTCATAAACACGAGCACGCGCGTGGCTTGGGAACGTGCGAGTTGGACAATAAAGATAGTGCCTTACTGAACGACTGTTCGCTACAGTATTACCTAGACTCCATGTTATTTGGTGATCTCAGTCACGAGTGTCGACTCAATTCGAGTGATCGTTCTCAGTGATCATGTGCAAATCTGACACCGCAGTTGGGTGGATCAATGCGCGGTTGGTTAAGTGAAATCTCGAAAAGTACTCTGTTCCTGAAGTTTTGTAAAAATGAGGCCTTACACGTGGTTAGTTAATTTGCACACTAGTGTAAAGCTCTCACATGACGTTCGCAACGAATCAAACGCTATTCATGGGTGAACACCGAATCGTCCGGTGATTTCGTGCTAACGTTGTTTAAAGCACGGCACCGCTAATGAGCAGCATAACACGAGTGGAACGCGCAGAAACAAAAGGGCGGCTCTCAACGTCAAGAAGATCGAGATTTGAAAGCAACGATTGGAAGTGTGCACTGTATGGGACATGTTGACAAAAAAATAGTTGATGCACGGCTGTCAT
>JTDE01002478.1:24831-41650 GCA_014338405.1 Paragonimus skrjabini miyazakii
ACATAACAGCCGTTGAAAATAGTGTTTGCGTTTGTGGTTACGTATTTTTGCTTACTTTGTAGTGAATCTCAAGAAATAAGCCACTTCCAAGCCAGGCATCTTTTTGTTCCTGGAGGACTTCAAGGGTGTAGCTGAGGCGGTTGGAGTCAAGACCAACCGTGGGAATCTTGCTGTCTATGAGCGTTAATGAAGAACCAGGCGAATGCGCGAAGAAGCCCTGCGATTATCCAGTGGGTCAACCGCCTGAAAGCGACGCTTCTGTTCAAGGCCCGGCTTTGACAAGGAACGGTTCCCTCTGTGTTCACTGCAAGAAATGTGTGGCAGGGCACTACCCGACTTGGTTTAAGAGTCCTGACGGTAGTTGACAGTGGAGCATTTTATCGGGGGTCTCCGTGAGGATTTCCGTGATCAAGTCCACATTGCCTACGTAGCCCGACTGGCGAACATCGGTCGGCTCACAAAAGTGACGCGGGGGTTGCGAGGTATTCTCTTGGCCTCAGTGAAGGTTAACAGCAATACGGACAAGATGATACTGGGAGGGATGCGGAAAATAGTGGAGCAGCTGACAGGAGATGTAGCTGCGTTGGGAACAACATCACGCAAGAACGATAAACAAAGAGGTTTCTTCAGCTGTGGTGAAATGATATTGCAGAGGGAGTTCCCAAACACGGCGGTTTTGAAGGTCTAAAAAGTTGGCCTCAACGGTCTGGGGATATCAACATGGCAGCTTCCACATGGTGATCATTCTGAGAAAATTGAGGAGAAAAGTGGTAGCGAACTGTCATAAAGTAACACACGCCAGATGCCGAAAAAAGTCATGCCACTCGAAGATGGAAGACGATGTGATGATTTACATTGTCGACTGCCAACAATATCAGTTACTAAAAGCTGCCAACTAGGGATTCCGGCAGACCTGCAAACGAATACCTACCTCCAAGCCCGGAGAACTCGTCAGTGGATCTAATGAGTCCATTTCTGTTGAACAGTAACTGTTAACAGTGCGTTCTTGTTGGATTGAAGTGAGTGGAATTCCGGATCGGAAGGCTTTTACAATAGCAGACATCGTGATAAAGCACATCCCAGTGAATCACGGTGCATCAAAGGCTATCCTCGTAGATCAGTGACCATCTTTTGAAAGCAAGGAACTTCGACTACACCTACGGTCTGCTGAGAATCAAATACAAATGGACGACACCTTATCACCTGCAGACGAATGAGCCTGCTGAATATAGCTGAATAGTAAAAGGAGGATTGTCCGCCATTGGGGGTGACTTGAAATCTACCTCATTGCTGCCGTTTTAAGTCTACTGTGTGCCTGTTTGAACGACCACGGAGAAATCTGTATTTCAGTTGATGCATTGTAGGACCCTTGGAGTTCTAATAGATCAAGACGGGAATTTATACACTGTGCAATAATTTCGTCAAAGATTTATTCAATGAAAGCTAAACGAAATATGGGAGCTTTGCATATTCACGTAATAGAGCAGTTTGCAGCTCAACAGCTTTGATAAGGCCAGAATGTTCAATCCAGGAGGAAGAGCAAAATATCGAGATAGTTGGAACACAAGTGTAAGAAGCCCGGTCTCAAGATAACCTTGGCCTAAATAGATGTATTTCTTTCTCATATGATTTATGCTGGCCGTGTAAAATCATTGCCGTCGACCTAGTATTAAAGGAGATATTTTGGAAAGATGGGCGACAGTTATTTTGGTGTATGTTCCATGGTCTGAGAAATCCTGCTTATACGGTCAATTCGCTGGATCGTTTGGTGGATTTCATGTGACACATGGATTAGGCAGGTCACTGAGTCCAATTGTAGAATTTCTGAGCCCCTGTCGTGGTTTCGTTGCTCAACTGGTAGGGTGCCTGTCACGTTTGAGCATACTGGTTCGAATCCAGCAGAAGCTCAGATTTTTGTCAGTTGGGTCTCATCTAAATAAACCGGGTACTTTTGGACGAGAGAACTACGCCTTATTACCATAAGTAAAAATATACTTACTGATGAGTCGTAGGGGGTTTTATTTTTCATATAGATTGAACATCACCCACAAGTGATCGCAGTTGTCCCGGTCGTGGCAAAGATACGCACTACTGATGATGTCTAACAAGGTCGAAACTCGAGTCTAGTGTTTCTTTTCGAAAGGAACCGACTGGAAAGTCTATGGGAATGCGACAGCTGCGATCATTTGTAGGTGTTGTTCAATCTATCTAAAATATATATATATATATACTTATTATTTAGAGGTAATTTCAAGCGCACACTTTTTGGTACCTGGCTTGGGAGCTGTTTATTTACTATGTTAAAACCCTTGTCATGCGGTCGTCCGTTGGTACCAGGACGTCCGGGTAGTACTGATCCTCGTGACCTTTACTGGATCTAAAAACTAGCGTGGTATGTTGGGTCCCCGTCACTGCTCATTTTCATCATCCTAGTGCATCCGGTTTTTTTTGTAACCAAAGTATTTTCCGTTGTTCAATAAATTATCACGATAGTTTGCCGACATGATATGTACATAAGACCGTTGAAACTGAACAAGTCAATAAGATTCACGTGTTCGTTTGTACACATCGTGTGTTCAAACCAAACTATGAAGCACAGTACGAATATGTTTCAAACACTGTGTTGGTGGGGTGACACGTTAAATGAAAATGAGAGTCCTAAAATCTCGTTAATGACACAGCAAAACAAGACAGGCAAGAAAAAAAATCCTGAGTTACCCCCCGCCTAATTTGGGTCATTTGACCAAGCACACGCGGCGGGCGTCATGTACTAGCCTGGTTCGTTTTGAGATCGATCGGAAAAGATTGTAAAATACATCCTGAACGTCCCAAAGTTTAAAACAGAGTCCACAGTCCGACTTATATGTTGTATTCCAGCTTGAGGCATCTCGATATCAATTTAGACTGTCCGAAGGAGGTTAGATGTGTTTCTGGGTCGTACGGCTAATGTGCACATCATTAGGCTGCAAAACACAGGAGTTGGTTAGTTCTCATAAAGTGATAAGATGTGGTCCCACCAGTTGCAGAGGGCAAAACGAGTTAGCTTACCTAATCCCAGTTACCTGGGACAACTTAAGTTGACGTTAGAAAAGTATAGTTAAACCCACTCAGACACAAAGATCGGGTGTTTTAACCGTACGTTTCGAGATGAAACCATCCAACCCACTATGAACCACACTAATGAGATTCGAACGGTAGTAGAAACGAAAGGCATAACGTTCTGGCCCAACTCTGGAAACGAAAGTATGAAGATAGAAAAACACTAAGCACGGAATTTTGCTTCACAATGGGGACTTCGAAGTCGATGGGCCAAAACCTCGTAGTGTCGATGAAAAAACGTCTCCTAACAATCCGATGGCATCCAGAAATCAGTGGTGGTTTAAAAACTAGTCATTGCTCAAAAAGACCAAATGAATATATATGAAGGCTGTATTTCATAAGATTCCTGCATTGTTTCGCCACACAGTGTACGTCAGCAATCACTCAATGAACCGCATGTTAATTACCCGGTTTGAAAAGTGAAGGCTCTTGATGGAAGCAACTAGTAGTAATGAAATAGTGATTATGATTTTGAACGATTTCTGCGGTTCCACAGAGTCTGTCAAACATACCATCGAGAATATCCACGAGAACCACTACACTCGTGGCTTTGGCCAGAGTTGCCCCGACAAGGAATACATGCAGCGCAATTTGATCCGATCAACGGAATAATGTACCTGCTTATGGCTAATACTCACTCTAAATTGACAGAGGTCAATCCGGTTGCACCTGTTTATATTCAGTCTACGGTTACTAAAATGCGATCTGCGTTTGCCACTTCAGGAATACCTGAAACAATTGTATCGGCAGTGGATATGTCTTCGATGGCAAGGAGTAACAATGGCGTACGGCACATGAAATCTGCGACATACAATTCCGTGTCAATCATTTTGGTCGGGTGTACAGCTAAAACTGTCAAATAGGACCTCCTCAATGCAAAACGACAGTGTGGGGGTAGTGGTCAAGAAAGTATGACTAGAGTACAACTCGCTGTCGCGGCCAGGTTGTGTACGTCGCAACAGCGAAACTGGAACACAACACTTCTTTTTAAAGGAAGCTGACTGTAAGATTTATCTGAATGCAAAAGTTACGACCAAATGTAAGTGATGTTTAACTTAAGATTAAATTTGACCTGTTTTCTATTGAGTCAACAACAAAACTTTCTGCGGAGCCAGTGTTTGGAAGGACATTAAAAGCGTATTTATATTTACTTTCCCCCAATGTTTACAGTGATATATTCGAAACAAGAGGAAGCGGATGTACGAAGAAAGAATAGAATAGAATTTATCTTGAAGGAACCGAACCCAGTTCATTTTAGGCTGCCTAATGAAACAGGTTGGTAGCTTGCAACGATGATTACCTCTATGGGCAATAAGACAAACCTGTAGTAGACCGATGATCGCACTGTGTGTTGGTATTCGCAATATAATCAACCTCATACCATGGACTCACCTTAATCAAACTGACTAACAAAGAACATGGACACGGAAGAATCCATCGCCAATTGTTTTGGCGCGGAAAGCAATCAGAGATATACAGTTGCACCAGCTGGTGCCCAGTCGATCTCATCGTCTGTCCAAGCCCTCACCTCGATATCACCTTCGGGCCTATCATGTTGTCAAATAAAGGGAGGGTTGTTACATTTGCGCTTCTGAGTGGTTAGTGTGCTGTGGCCGCGTTTTTATCGGTCGAGGCCAACCGCGATATGTAGCTGTCTTGCATCTGACTGATTACAACTGTGAGTGGATAGTCCACTTTTGAATTTCCTGGATCCTTCCAGACTTAGCGTGATGAACACGTGTTCTGTGTGTCTGTTTGATGTTCAAACCTCGCACATCTACTATTAGCCGGTCTGTGTCCTCGATCGTTAAACCGTATTGTAGAAATATCTAATGTAGGTCACAAGCGGATAGCTAGTACAGGACGTCCTTTGAAAATCACATTAGGATTTCATATAAATCTCACGATATGTTTCTCGGCATAGCGGACCTTTTAAGCCGAATGCTTCCCTGGAACACGGAGTTGTAGGCACTTTCGTTTATTAGAGTGAAGCTGTTAAACGGACGGAGTTTCCAAAGGGTGGGCAAACAAGAGTTGGTAAACTGAACTACAACGGAGATGGATCGGCTAGTCATGAGTGCAGAAAAGCGAGAAGGACTGTTGCTTTCCGTGATAAATTTAAAAAGACTCCTTTGTTCATTTGTTCTCCAATCGTGTATATTAGTCCAGGTACGCTGTCAAGTTATGTGGTATAGCTACAGTCATTTTGGCCTACGTGAAAAACTACTAGTCCAAGAATCCCTAGTATTCAACATGTAGACCACCTAGACAATCGATGCGAGCGCATGTACGTAAAAGTGCAAGTCGAACGCAAGATCCGTACGATTTTCATGTCATGCTCTCATTGGCTCAACCATCATAACTGACCCACTGAAATTCTTTGTCCGAAAGTCTAGTTCAAGCATTGTTCTAACCAGATCATTTGCTCTATTCACTCTAGATCAATGGGTACTCAACCAGTGTACATGTACAAATGCAATGAGCCGTGAGTATGAATTATATGTGAACCAAATAACCGATACTAGTTGATTGTCTATTTCATTGTGCAACAATTTATACCTAACCTATTACATTCTGTATCGTGAACTAATCAGTTCAGATCGTCTTAACTTTAACAGCGAGTTTGTTTCTTACGATCTGAATGTCATGGATTGTGCTGTTCATGCCATGTTTGCAATATCACATACAATGTCATAAGTAGGTGGCGGGCAGCCTGTCATACTGAGTGTGGAAGCGCAGTGGGATTCGCACAGGAAATCCGTCTGGCATGTGCTTTAAGTAGGTAGTTTACAAAGTCATCTGTTTCACATGAGGTCACTCTCTCCTTCATCCATCACAAGGCGGTTGTGCTGTACCAAGTTAAAAAATGGAACTATTCTTACAAATTCATTTTATAGCCATATGTTTTGATTGTTTTCACAGTTTCTTATGTCATTCTTTTGATCACTTTGGAGACAAATTACTGAGGCTATTATTAAAAGTTGTTCTCGTATCTCAACTGAAATTATTGGGATCAAACAGGTACTCTCAGTTTTCCATTTTGCTTCCGGGGTAGTCGCAGAAGTTTCCATGAGGATCACGCTAACCGAGAAAGACAACGGATTCGGTGTTTAGAATTGTATTTTCGCTGGACTGCATGCACTGAGGCTCAACATTGTGGTCCCACAATGGTTGCGATTCGCCTCAGTGGCCCGGAATAAGAAATGAGAATGCACCGTATAGCAGTCCTCATCTTCAATGTTACGCCTTTCATTGTCTTAGGTAACGCAGTGCGTTAGCCTCTTACCGCCTGATTGATTCCTTACTGTCTAAGCCCCAAACATTACGTCACGATGCCTTAGGATGATCCGATCTTCACACCTTAATAGCTGCCTAGATTGATTTCAGCTTAGCCACGTTCGATGGTCAGTTGTCAAGCCTAATTGGTAATACACGAGTTGTTTATCTGTGTACTTCAGATTCACTGACGTGGGTAGCAGTGAGGATGCTACGCGGATTTGGTCCAGAAGCGCGATTATTTTGTCAAGTGATTGGTGCATGCTGCAATTACCACTGCAGATGAGCTGCGCGATAAGCCTACCCTAATGAGGTGTTTTCGTCAATATTTTGTCTGTGATCATATGCTATTCATTCCCCGCTTGAAATGTTGGCGTCTTGGTGAATTTCTGAGTCCATGTGTATCGCCTTCCATGTATCAGTCAGAACACTTCCATTCGGAGCAGACGCGAAGTGTTCCGATGTTCTCTGAATACGCTGCTTAACCAGCTCCAGACACGTTTACTCTACTTAAGGTCTGTACATAGGGTGACCGGGGTAGCGGATGTGCTGTATCCTACGTCCGAAATTTATTTGCTTACCGAAGAATACGTACTACACTATATCTTGTTAATTTGCATTGCATTACTTATTTTGGTAAACAGCCCCGTCTGCGGTCAAGTTTCCTGTGCTCGTCATGTCAATTTTTTCGGTAATCCAGTTGGTCCACTATATGTAGATAAACCCACTGCAACTCTGAATCAGAATTGGTTGAAATCGTTGTTTTTTGTCAACAACGCACATGGGAATGATCATCCCGGGCTCAGAACTCAAAACTCAGACTTGTTCCATAGCCCACAAAAATACGGGTGACCTATACTTGCAACTCATTATGGGTTTCTGGGGCACAAGCCGAAAAAATATCAAGGAGTCTGAGTCGTTGAAAACAATTTTCGACAAGCGTATTTCCCGTATCGATTCTTCACCAGCTTCTTGTTCCAGGCTCCTCCTCCGCAAACATACTGAAACCTGGTCGGATGGCAGTACGAACTGAACAAGAAGCAAAGTACTGAACAATTTAGGTGAACAGCGATTATAGTCACCTATACATTCCCGCTCTGTTTGCAAAATGAGCATATTTTAACAGATTTCTTTAAGACTCTTTCATGCTTGCAATAGTTCTGGTGACCTTCACTAGCGTCACTCCACATGTTGCCTATTATAACGGTCTGCTATTCTGCCGGTCTTACTGTTGTAGTAGAGGAATCTACGTGAGGTCATTGATTCAACGTCTTCTTGTACGCGCTGGAAACAGATCACTGACTTGCCGCCCCAATTTTCCACCCATCGTGATACGCGCCGATAGACGATCCCAGGAAATACAATTCGGTCACCACATTGCGCCCTTCAATAGGCATGACTGACCTTGAGACCCTCAGCTACCTTAAGTGATGGATTGTTGTTCATTTTCACAACGAAGTGTCATGCTGAGGTTCCAATGACGAGGAAAGTTTAAGCGTCCACGTTTGCGAACAAGCTCGTTTAACTAGAGTGACTGTCCACAAGGAAACAAGAAAGTATTAACGTTGCTGGATGATTTCCAGGCTCCTATAGAGAGGCATTATTTGGCCGACAGCACAGACTGGGATCATTATATTAACCAGTTTGATGAGTTAACCGAATGTTCAGCTGACATGTGGTAACAGTGTTTTGAGTTTCAGGCAACAGGTAATCGACAAAGTGTAATTCTTTCTAACTGAAACTCTGAACTCGAGTTATGCCTCATTGATCCAGTATAAGGTCTGGTCACATCGGATACAACGTGACTATCTGATGGTTAAACTGTGCAGAAAACTTTATCTACGTCGCTCCCCCCCCCCAACTCAACTATCCCATGGACAAATCTGAAGTGCGCGTTGCATCCATTTCGAAGCCTTGCCAACAGTTTACACCTTCACATCGAGCAATTTGCGCTAGCAAATGATCCATGCAGACGAATTATGCCACATTCCTAGTAAATACAGTTGACTGTCTGTCCACCCATCTGTCACTCAGATTATCCGACCGTTATATGTGTGTCCAACTTGCTCTGACGATCTTGGTTTTTGTGCGCCGGGTCCGTTTTCCTTCTCACGGCCGAATCTACACACTGTATTCAAACCATGCTAGCATGTGTGCGTGTGCGCACGTGTACGAGTGTAAAGGGGATTATACAAACACTACGTGTTTTAGATGCGACGGTCAGTCCTGACTTTTTGGCATCCTGAATTGAGCACAACGCTTTATTCTGACTATTGGTCGTCAAGGTGATTTCTAGGAAATGCAGACGCCTTGGTTACTATTCCCAATTTGAAGACTGAACGTGAACGTCCCCGCAACTCCGATCCGACATTCTGTGCGTGTATGTGCATCCCTTGTTATTCTCTTTAATATACACCCACAGTCGCACATACATATACACGCGAACGTACGCACATTACTGTCTGAGCACCTTGAAATTGTGAATGTCCGACAATGGGGCAATCATCGATCAAGCGCTCGTGCGAGCAGTACAAGCACGTCTAGGATTATGGGTGGAGGCGGGATGATGGACTACCTGCTCATTCAACCGGATTGTTTAATAAAAGCAAGTGATAACACAAGAAATGTACGCCTCAATCGAAGAAAAACTCATAACAAATGAAGACAAAGAAATCTAGTCCGGTAGAGGAACATTCAACAGACAGGTGTTCTGTAAATGCCAGGTGGGTCTGTGTGTACAAGTATCCTGGAGGTTATTACATTTTAAAATCACACAATCGACAGTTAACAAAAATCAATCTGATCGATTCGTGCTATTGATTCTCTACTGGATACCCGCTTGAGCTCGAAACCGCCACCTGTCTTGTTGTCCGCACTTGAAATCAGATGTAGTACATACTTTCTGTTGTGAGCTACTATCCTGTCAGTGATCGAATAGATCAAGTCCTTCGTATCAGTCGTCAAATTACACTATAGGATTACTTACCACTGACTCACTTCTGACTCACTCAGCTACTGCACCTCAACGTTGATTAGTTTTGTCCTTGTTTGACGTCTTCAAATAAGGATAGCAGGACCAAGATTCAGACCCCTGATCTCCAAGTTACCAACAAAAGTGAAACTTCTCAACTCTTTTGAGTTCACAGAATAAACGGGTTCACTTGATTAGATCTCGTTATTTGCAAATGATACACCGATAGTGATAAGTAACGTTTTGTATTCAGTTCGAACACCCTTTCGTGATCGACTTAAGACCTGGCACAGCTGATTCTGCAGTGTAATCCCAATATTCTGTTCATTTTCAGTCTGAGAAATTAGTCCCCACAGTTTGATTGTTTGACAATACTATTGCCTTTTCCTATAACTTGAACATCGCCCATAAATGGTCGTAGCTGTCGGATTCTCATAGACTTTCCAGTAGGCCGCTTTCGAAAAGAAACATTAGACTCGAGTTCCCACCTTGTTGGAACTTTTCAGTAGTGTATATTCTTGTCATGACCGGCATTAGAACTCCGACCACGTTTTCATGAGGCAACCGTGTTGTCTCCTGTGTCACTGACTTCACAGTAAGCACGACTGAACCAGCATATGTGAACGCCTAACCACATTCGCTTGTGAGTGATATTTAGACTGCCCCGATTGCCTTGAGAGGAGATACAGTAATTGTGTTGTTAGCTCCAATCGATGACCCCCACGACTAGGACTTTTCTCCAAGTTGAAATCACAGAAATCGTCAACCTGTTGAGTGATATTTTGACTTCTGATTAGTAGTAGAGAATTTTGTTTTTTCATATAAGTAGAACATTGTTCACAATTGAGCGCAGTTGTCAAATTCTCCAACTACTCATCAGTAACAATGTTGATGTATATATTCATAGGCAGACTAGAAATCTATCTCCGGCCATTCACTTCGAGTCTTGTTTCCTTATCTCTGGTTGTGTCTCAAATCAAGCCAAGTCAATTACCCACCAATAGTGAATGAATGGCGGACAACGAAAATCACCTTAACTGAGTTCGGATGAGTACAAAAAAAGATCAAACCTTATTCGGAAATAACGTTCTATTAGGTTTTCTGCTTCATAATAACAGACGCTAATCGTTAGAAAAAACAGTGACTGTCAAAGAAATAGTGTAAACCAAAGGATTGTGAGAAGGCAAAGAAATCAAGCCACGTAACATAATAGTTTAAGAAAGTAAACATCTGACGTAGACAAGTGTGATATACAAAATGCAGCGGATGAGAAGCAGTAGAAAGAACTGTTTTCAGATTTATGACAACCATGCGGATATTCTGATAGCACGTATTGACAAGAAGATGAACTTTGAATATTGTTAACTGTATGGTGAGAACAATGCTATTGCTCACTCTGATCGTTGAAACATATGATTACTGATTACAGTAATTTTGTTCTTCATATGTACAATGTCCATGCACCATTGAATCATTTGCTCACAAGGGATTCAACGTGGTTGTGGTTAGATACTTCCAGTCTTCTGTCGTACGTACCAAGCAAATGTTGTCTTCCAGTTTACGTTGAACTTACTATCACCCAAAATAAGAGTTTATTTTCATTACAGGCACGTTAGGGTGCCTGCAGTGAAGCAGTTATTCGACTCAAATTTCCCAGTGGTATGCAAAAAACAACACTGCATGTTTCGCATACACTCGGTTCCACTGAGAAGAAGAAAGCATCGAGCATATATTTCCAGCTAAATTATGTGTGAAGTGTTCCACAGAGAAAAATTTGCTTTACATACAGTTCATAAGCTTCTGACAATTTTCGGTGTAATAAGGGTATCTAGTCCACACCAGTGTGAATGATATCTTCCTGGATGGCTGCTGTTCATCAGCTAACCCAGCGACACCGAAACAATAGTCACCGACTAAAGCATCTTTGTAACGACTGCTAATATAACGTGCAATCGAGACCAGCAAACAAGCATGTTTTGAATATGAATTGTGTGACAGAGTGTTCTGCTTTGTCGTTGGCGCTGTTGTCATTCGCGTAAGTCGTGCGCATGACTTACTTGGCCTTTGCCTCATGCTTGTTCGTGTTGTTTCCTTTCACAGGACTGTTGCTGGAACCTCTACTTCGGAAGAACGCTGTCCCCCGGTGTCTCCACGTTGCCCTAAAGTTGGTCTGCAAGTTTAACGGAAGAGCAGATTAGAAACGGCTGGCTTGTATGTTACACTAACAATTTGTTAGGGCGCCCACCCTGTTACCGTCCCAAGGCGCCTCCGTCGTGAGAAAGAGAAAATAACTATTGACTCAGTCCTAACTAGCGGTACTGTTCAAATTGGTTGAGACTTTTTATACCGCTATGCACATTTGTGACTAACTCTTTCTCATGATGTGTTGGGAATGTGTGGTCATGACGTGCCCTATAAATACCTTGTAATTGTCGCCCTAGCCGCACCCGTTTTGGGGCGGAACAAAGCTTTTTATTTTGAACGCGTCTTTTGGCTTGTCTTGGGAGCGAATACGGGGACAGTCGCAGTACCTTTCGGGACGGATATTTTCGTGTGATTTATTAACGGAAGGAGAATCCGAATTCTGCCAAGCGCATTACGATAGCAAGAACGAACCAGCGTATTGTTTAGGAGGGTTTACAACACAATTTCCCCTCACATAATACGGGTAGTGATCCTTTTAACAGAGCGAAATAAGTCGATGACATTGTACTTCAGCAGGCGTCATCGCGCACACTGCAGATATTACTAACCTGGAGAAGTAATCTGTGTGCGAAGTATTTGTCACGCCAGGAAATTTTGGCTATCAAGCATCATTGCCAACCGCGAGGGTAATGTTGTTTATACAGTTCGAGTTGGAAACTTCATTTGCACAAGTTAATTACTTGAAACCACAGGATAGTGCAGGTCTAGATTACCAACAGCCCAACAATCAAACGTCGACGAATATCTCGTTTTATAAGTTTTCGTTGCCGCCCACACTCAACAACCTCGGTCACCTCAAACACCTGCGATCTTCGCGGATCGAATCGTGTTCGCCATCCAATCAGTCGTTTAAGTGCTAACCCAAGACAACATTATTGCGACATCTGACTAATCTGCCTTTACTGGTGAGTAGTAGGGGATTTTGGTTTTCATAGAGATTGAACAATACCCACAATTGATCGCAGCTGTCCCATTCCCATAGACTTTCCAGTCGGCCCCTTTCGAAAAGAAGCACTAAACTCGAGTTTCGCTTTAATCAGAGCTCATCAGTAGTGCATATCCTTGCCACTGCCGGGACTAGAACTCCGGCCACGCTTTTCATGAGGCCTTTGTTAAAAAGTGAGATGGTCGCGTTACCACTCTTACGGATGTCCGACGTACTTTTATCTAATCGCTCGTTTACGCCTATTTATCTCATTAATGCTTGAAAATCCGGCCAACTGGGATCAATAGGTTTCCGATTTCTGATTGGTTGGTCATTAGACTAGTCACGCCTGCTGTTTAGAAGAGACCCACTTGTAAACAATTTGAGATTAAGCTTGATCTGAACCGGTGATAGGACCAAAATGTCAGGATGTGGCAAGTGTTTTACCAGCTGAATTACGAAGGCATTCTGATCCTGTCACTGGTTCAAGTCTAACCAACTCCCAGATTTTCACAATGGGGTCTCTTGTAAGTTAACAAATCAGTAACATCTGTGGTTAAAATGTTACGTGTTTTAGTTCCGTAGTAGGTAGCATAACCCACTGTATGCTATTGTGCTTCATTCTGTGAGTCCACGGGTTTAGCCAGGCTTATAACAAGCAACCATAAAACTTGTTAACACTTTCCGACCACTTTTAAAGAACACTGAAAAGAATGGAGGTTGGGAGAGTCAATAGAGATGAATGTAAACGCACACAAACCTTATAACCAAATTCTGAAGATTTGGAACAGACTTCCATCTTTTTTCATTGAACAATAGACGCCTAACTCTAGTAAACGCAGAAAACCTGTGTGTTTGACTGCTATGAATCGGAAATAGGAAAAGTACCTAAGTAACGGTATATGGGAACGTGTATATGTATCATGTGTAACCTGTCATCAAACACAATGACGATGCCCTACTGTCAACGGTTGCGAACACATGTCAACCATGCGAATTAGTGTTCACGTTCGTTGTTCTCTGTATTCACAGACCATGCGACGAATTTGGCGAGCAGCCTCCCAGACCAAGCGTCTTTTGTGGTCACGATAATTCGTCCCGAGTCCAGGACTTGAACCGAAGTCCATATCCCTGTTAAACAACAAAACTACTGACTTTAACCCTCTGTAAAAGAAACCCGATCTGTCAAACAGAACAAGAAGTGGACCAGCTGAGTCTGATGTTTTCTGCTGTGGTTTTGCTTGAGACTTCCCGTCCGTTGGCCCGATTTCGTTGAGCGATGGCTCGTCTGGTCACTCGTGTTGTCTGCAATCCGCTCGTTGTGAAGTTTTTGACATAACTTACCGCCGCATCCAGGTATCCCAACGAGTGTTGAAATAATCGCGCCTCCCAATTGGTCACTCATCGTTATATGTAAAATCTTACCAGTAATAAATTTATGTGGCATACAGGTGAGCAGAAAAATTGTCACCATAACATTCCTGTGTTTTTAAATACCCTGATGGGCAGAGTCGGTGGCCCGAATTTAACATGTATGCCACTCGCAATTCGCTGCCCATTTACGTGTGTGGAGTCTGAATGTCCATTCATTCAGAATCAATGATGCAGCCTGTTATCGTTACTATTGTTTATATTCCAATACTGGTCGAGTACGTGACTTACGTTCAATACCGTTCAGTTAATCAATTACCTTTTCACTATATTCAGATATGCTACGGTAACAGTGTTCTGGATGATCAGTGAAGCGCTGTTAATAAGGCTTGAGTCGTTTTGTAACGAAAGCTACCCTTTTCAGATCCATTTCGTACTGAGTGTGACATTCACTTTTTTGTCCACTTGTGTTCAGTCCTAAGGCCCTGGTATCCACTCAGATGGGGCGGTTGGAGGTCCAGTGGATTCGTATGAGGATCAGTTAGTCAAGGAGCGAATGGTGAGTAATATCCACATCACTTAAGTTCACAGGTTCCCTTCCATCTACACCGGAGACAGTGTGTTTTATTGAGCAGTGCGCATGCATTCATTCTGCTTCAGTAACGCTCTCCTTGTAGTCAAAGGATTAAAAAGTCATTCGGCAGATTTGATAATTTAGAAGAGATCCATTTGCGAAAAATCTGGACTTCGGCTGGATTCGAACCAGCGACAGAAACACCATGCCAAAACGCGGCAAGCGCTGAATCATTTGGTGGATTCCATATGACACAATTGGTTGGGTGGGTAACTAGGTCCAAATGTGAAACTTCTGAGCTTCCGGCGTGGCTTCATAGCTCATCTGGCAATGCGCTTCTAGATTAAATAGTCGTTTGATCTATGGATGGAATGCAACTTTTGTATATTCCAAGCTGTGAAAATTTAGTTGTGATTGTGACAATAGCCAACCAAATGTAAAATGCATGGAAGGCAGCTCGAGACCAACATTCATTCACAGATTGCGGGAATATTCCCAGCTGGGACCTCGATACACACTTTCACATATTCAAAATATTAAGAAACTTAATGCGAGGATGATTGTCTCGTTGCGTGGGTAGTGGTAATGGTCAAGGGAAAGGGATGCGGAATTGTTTCGCCGGCAAAGGTCAACAGTAACTTAGAACGTGTAATAGATCTTAGCCAATTCTTAACAATGGTCACGTTAATGAAAGCGTTCACATCTCTGACCTGTACGAAAGCAACTGATATACCTTCCCCCAGTGCCATCAAATCAGGTGCTGGAGTTGGCGCTTTTGTTAAATCATGGAGACGGAGGGTTCATTCATATATTAGGAACAACTCGGATAAGTGATTGAAGTGAATTGGTAACAGTTACTACCTTAGGTAAACCCAAAATAATGTGTTGCACTTGGCCAGTCGTTGACGTTTCAGCCGAACAGTACCACAATGTACAGGTTGTGTGGGTTTTCAATCTATTACCTATATTGCTACCAGAACTTTACTGCGTGACATGAAGTCAACTGAACAAATGGGACTACTCTTTCACACTCAGTATGACAGGTTGCCCGCCACCTACTTATGACATTGTATGTGATATTGCAAACATGGCATGAACAGCACAATCCATGACATTCAGATCGTAAGAAACAAACTCGCTGTTAAAGTTAAGACGATCTGAACTGATTAGTTCACGATACAGAATGTAATAGGTTAGGTATAAATTGTTGCACAATGAAATAGACAATCAACTAGTATCGGTTATTTGGTTCACATATAATTCAAACTCACGGCTCATTGCATTTGTACATGTACACTGGTTGAGTACCCATTGATCTAGAGTGAATAGAGCAAATGATCTGGTTAGAACAATGCTTGAACTAGACTTTTGGACAAAGAATTTCAGTGGGTCAGTTATGATGGTTGAACCAATGAGAGCATGACATGAAAATCGTACGGATTTTACGCTCGACTTGTCGTACTTTTACGTACGTACGCTCTCCTCGATTGTATAAGTGACCCATTTGTGAAATACTAGTGACTCTCTAGCTACTCGACTACCGTACGAGTGGTTAAACAAGGGTGGGATAGTGTGTGACAATGATGCAGCTCGCTTTCAAAAAGTAAACGATTTATACTGGTAATTTGAGAGTAAAGTGTGATACGTTAGATTTAGGTACTTTGATTATACATGGAACCACCACATTTCCAAAGTCTGAAGTGACCGTTTCGCAAAGATTTCACTAGTTTACTTAACATACATATGGCTCGTTTACCCATTGAAACAGAGATGTTTCTATTTCTAACATATCATCAACATATTTGTTATTCATTTTAACCATACCTGCATAAGGTGTTTCGATAATCGCATGAGTTTTTAAGAAAAATCATCTGGTCTTCTGTGCCGGTCTTGAAGTAGAAGAGGTTGTCGGTCGTTGTGACGACTATGTATGCTTGAGAGTGGGGGCCGAAAGTGTGTTCATATCGTGCCCACCCCTTTCCTGATTTTTGTAGATGAATGTGATCATCCGAACCTACCATATATTGCCAATCTATGTTCTGTTCGCTTCAGCGCACGCAAAAGTTCTGTTTGCTCTTTTAGTGCATGTTTCTGTCACAACGAGACTGGACCTCGACGCGGTGTGATGGCTTGTGCATCTCGATAACCCATGAGGCTAAACTGGACGGTGTGGCCATCACACCGATAGAGTAACTCACACCAGACAGGCCAATAGGCAGATATCTGACAAACTAGTCTCCTGGTTCTCCAGGTTGGGGGTTGGAAGAAGGTTGGCGTCTACTTCCGAAAAATGTACCAGTTCTGGTACACTGCCACTCACCCACTATCTTGCGGTATAGGCTTTTGTGTCAAAGGCTTTGATTGAGAACCCTAATCGTTCTCCTGTCTAGGTCTGGGC
>JTDE01002478.1:45807-71590 GCA_014338405.1 Paragonimus skrjabini miyazakii
TGATGATGATGATGATGATGATGATGATGATGATGATGATGATGATGATGATGATGATGATGATGATGATGCATGTCCGCCTTAATGGGTGACATCTGTATGTTTTTTGCGGAATGATGATAAACTGCGATGAAATAAATTGAAATATTGAAAGTGAGTATTTGAGGGAACCGGACTTAGTCAACCATTCATGTGTTTGAATGATTCACTCGTAGATAGTCGAGTGAGAACGTTAGATAAGCCTCGTATGTAGACACGAATTCACTGCTGTCTAAAATAGGCGGATTGAACCAATGCTTACCATCGATTCGATGGTTGTTAGCGCATCGTTTCCCCCATCCGCTATACGCTTGTGTCCGCTGCCACGCCATCTTGAATTACAGTGTTGTACCGCCTGCGAGTGACGCAACCCGGGTACTAACAGATGTAAACACTTAGACAGGCAACGCTCTGACTCACCAACACGTCATGCTTTTCAGGGAACCCGTGTTAGTGGACATGCAAGCGTACATCTTCCCATGCTGGTGTAGGAATTGGCGCAGCTGCGCACCAAGACTGACTGACCTCCAGATCAGCGGTCATGGGGAGACGTTTGCTACGGTGCTGATCAAAACTAGAATACGCTCATAAAGAAATTCTGTTTAAAATAAACTGTACTTGATAGCATCTGAGATAATCAGTTAATAAACTGACTATTAGAGAGTTGCATAGACTCACGATCCCAAAATTTGAGTTGTATGCTATGAACATGTGGTTTGGTTAACCGTAAATTGTGTTTAGACCAGACATAATCACTCCCAGGACGCCTTATTCACCTAGGCCAAATCCGATTACAGGCGTCACTGTATGTTCATTTAGTCACGTGCGTCACGAAGTTGTTTGTGCTGTCGTCCTACCGCACGTGCCCCATTCACCAGCCTGACGGGGTCGTTACGAGTCCGAACCAAAACGCTGGTTGGGCGCACGTGATCTCCTATCGCCCCCACCGTTGTTCTGCCTCGGTTTCATATGCTTCACACAGTGTGGTGGTGGTTAAGACACTTGTGTGTCTCTGCGTGTGTTAATGTTAGGCCGACTAGCCCACACAACGAAGTCGGTTTCCATCCTCATCTCATCGGAACTATCGATCACCACATTAGGTTAGATTTACGTGCACAAAGGTTAGCCGACCGTTCCCTTTAGAAATACCTTGAACATAGCTTTATTCAGTCGTGGGCACATGTTGAGAGGCGCTGTGGCCCGTGAAAAGTAAGCTGTGCTAGTTGGCGAATTTTGAATCACGCGAGGCGGCTTATCGCCCATAAAAGTGTGCCAAGGTCACACGAGATGGATTCTGCTTCAGACCCAGCATAACATATCCCCGGCAGCAACAGAACTGGGGAGCAGTAAGGGATTCTGTTTTTTGTTGTTGAATAAATAGAACATCACTCTTGATTGATCACATTAGCATTCCAGTCACCACTGTCGAAAACAGGCATTGTGTTCGAGTCTCGCTTTTGTTACAGCTGATCAGTCGTGCATATCCTTGCCACTGCCTGGTCTAGAACCCTAGCCACGCTATCACGAGGTAAATGTGTTGACCACTGCGCCATTGACCTCACATTGTTATAAGTCAAGAACGCGGATGGCGCAAATATTGTTTAATCGAAAAACCAATACATGGGTTATACACTTCAACACAACAAACAAACCCACTCATTTGCATTTAACAGTGGTCCCATAACGTCACGGCTGCAACGGTTGCCATTGCCCAGTTCCTGTATGTATCAAGCACCGTTTCATGCCAAACTGCATTATAATGTTTCTTCCTGTATTTTTCTCCGGGTTACTTCAATACCCAAATGCATGTTCATGCCTCACTACTGAATGGTAGTAGCGCGAGTAGCATAGTGCGATCGGTCATCTTCATTGCTAAATTACGTTAGTGCGATAGCTGCTTGTCAGCAGTGCATATTCTTGCCACGAACATGATTAGAACTCCGACCACACTTTTATCAAAAACCATATCGAACATCGTGCTGGTGACCTCACATTAGGCACGACTGAATTATCATGTACAAGCGCACAGCCATAAGTGAGGCGAGACTTTCAGACCAAGATAAGCTCTGAGATGCAGATGTTGGATACACCTTCTACTAGATAGATTATCAGACAGACGTTGTTCGGGAGCATGACGTCTGGTTCCTAGTCGCTGATCGCATCAATGCTTTGATGATAAGTGAACCGCACTGCATCAACCCTCGGATGCTCTCTATGCACCTGCGACTAGGTCGATGTAAATCTGCTATATTTTCAGTGTTTATAGTCGAGTTATTTATCACATTGATGATATAAAGGACCAGTTCTATGATCAGCTGTCGGTCACAGTTCACTTAGCAGCGGTTAATGGCCGACCGTTTGTTCTGGGTGTCTTAAACGCTCGAGTTGGACACAACTCAGTAGTCTGGCCGAGAGTTCTTGGATCCTACGACAATGGTTTAGTGAACCAGAACGGTAATCGTCTGCCCCACCTGTGTGCTACTCACGAGCTGACCATAACAAACATCTGATTCTACTTAAATGCGAACGACATTTCGACGTGGACTCATTCACGAAGCGGTCATCACCACTTGCTTGACTACGTGATTGTGCGGCAACGCGACATTCGTGAAGTGTGCATCACGCGAGTGATACGCGGCGCTGAATGTAGTACAGGCCACAGGTTGGTCAGGACCAATTTATTTTATCCATGTTTGTAAGCCTGTTTATTGTAGATCTTTTGGACAACGGCAGAAGTTGGATGTCAAACGACTGGAGAACTGTGAGACGAGAAGTGCCTTTCAGTGTGTCGTTGTCGCTCGTCTGCAAGACGTTTCTGTGTCCACTACCCCAGAGAGTATGTGGCCATTCATCAAGAAACAGATAATGGCAGCAGCCATCGAGACGATTGGTGCCATACGCCAGAAACGTCCGGACTACTGCGACGATAACAATGCGACGTTCTCCAATTTGGTAAGAGAGAAGAATGTGGCGTTTGCCACTTCCACAATGGATCCGGACAATGAACCCAAGAAAGCGACATTCTGGACTACTCGCCGTCAACTGGCCGAACGTGTTCGCGGACGACTGGTGGAGGAAGCAAAGTGGACGGATGCAGGTTTACACCGATCATCGACATCACAAGGAGTTCTACGTTTCGCTTAGGGCGATTTTCGGTCCATCTGTCTAGTTTGCCAAAGCACTGATAGACGTGGACACCGGCTGTTTTTGCACCAAACCAGAGGACATCATGAAGGTTTGGCGAAAACACTTTGGTAGCCCACTGAATCGTCCTGCTACCACTGACTGGGTGATCGTCAACAAATTGCCACAATAGGATATCAAATCTTCACTTGCTGTCGCCCCGGAGTTACTACGGTTGCAAAGAGCGATCAGATAGCTGCGCAATGGGAAAGCTGTGGGTGAGGATGGATTGCCAAGTGAAATCCTGAAGAGTGGCGGACCGGCGATGGAACGTGCACTGCTCCAGCTGGTTTACTCAATCTGGGAGCACGGGGTGATGCCACAAGATTTCAAGAATGCTGTGACAGTACCTTTGTTTAAAGGTAAGGGTAGCAAGCAATGTCCAGACAGCTATCGGGGTATCAGTCTGCTGAGCTGCGCAAGCAAGGCGCTTGTCAGAATGCGAAGGTTTTGTGGGCCAATATTCCTGAGGAGCAATAGGGATTCCGGGTGAGTCGCAGTACGATCAACCTGGTGTTCGCTGCTCGACAGTTTCAAGAGAAGTGCCGAGAACGGAACCAGCCCCGGTATGCCCTCTTCGTAGACTTTACCAAGGTCTTCGATTCCGTGAGTCGTGAGGTGTTTTGAACGGTGCTTGGTAAGTCTGGATGTCCAGGTAAGTTCGTCAATTTGATCAGATTGTTGCATATGGGTATGATGGCGAAGGTGCAATCGTGTGGATCTACCTGTGATGATTTTGACATTGTCACTGGCGTGAAGCAGGGTTGTATCCTGGCCCCATCTCTATTTAGTTCATATTTGGCTACCATACCAACAGTTGGTTTTCGAGACTCTGGGAGAACAGCGTTAAGGTAGAGTACCGGATGGATGGGCGCTTACTTAATATTCAGCGTTTCGGTGCCCAAACTCGGTTACATACGTCAACGATGCGCCTGTTTCTGTTTGCACATAGCGAGGACGAACTACAGCGACTGACCACGGCTTTCGCGATATCCAAGTTTGGGTCGGATATCAACATATGTAACACATTTTCTTTCTTTCAGCCCTCTTCGGGCGGATGTGTCGTTTCTGAAGCTGCACCGGAAATTCGCACAAATGAAGATGTCGATAGCTGCGCAGATTTCTGCTACTTGGATGGAAATTGTCCACAGATCTGTTCACGGGCCGCGAGTTAGGAACTCGCGTGGCAAAGGCTAGAGTTGCTTTCGGACATCTAAAACGACTTGTCTGGAAGAACCACAGCCTGAAGATAACCACTAAGCTATGCGTCGACTAATCAATGGTGCTGTGTATACTGTTGTGCTGCAGTGAAAACTGAACACTGTATCAACGGAACGTGCGCTATCTGAACCGTTTCCATTTGCAGTGTCTAAGATACATTTTGGGCATTCGGTGTTTAGACATGGTTCCGAACACTGGGGTAATGGGGCGAGCGGACAAGAACGAGATGGAAACCCTGCTGATACTGAATCAGCTTCATTGGCTAGGTCACACCTGTCGAATGGGCAATGGTCATATTTCAAAACAACTGCTGTATGGACAACTGAAATCAGGTAAACGAAATCCTGGTGGTCAGAAACGGATACATCAGGATGTTATCCAGGTAAGACTTTCATGTTGCAACATTGATTTTAAATGTTGGGAAGACTTGGTGCTGAAGCGAACAATCTGGAGAAATGTCATCCGGACGGGCGTATGAAGGTTCAGCAAACAATTATTGTTCGGCTGTAAACGTTTGGGCACGATACGCAAGAGAACCATCGGTGCCGTAGATTGTGGTGACATTACTATGTGGCGTTACGATATGCGCGAGTGCGACTGCGCTGGCCGTCTGGGATTAGTTGGTCAACAGCGTACTCATACTGCACCGTCGGCGAAGAGACAAGTACGTTAATGTCAGGTAGATTATAGCAGTTATATTCATTTTGTTCTTGTTCGCAATGACCAGCGACTATCGTCATTTGGAAATCAGCCGCTCCCATTTTCAGAAACCTGGTTGTCCGTGGGCTTTTACTTTCTCGTTTGTTTATCGTTGTTGGTATACTGTATGGTGAATATTTTTTCTGTTTTCTTTCAGTCCAACGTTGCATTTTGATTTTACTCCATACCCTCTCTAGAGTGCATTAATATGTACTCCTATAACGGAATAGTTCTTGTGTCATATTTTCAAAATTGTTCTTCCCAGTGTAGACCTTATCATTGAAGTTTCTCTCTATTTTCCTCTCGCGAGATAGGGGTTTCAGTTTGCAGCTCGTCTACGGATTGGCTTATCAGCAATGGCCGGCTGGACAAAAGGCCTCACTCACACACCTACTGGTCTTATTCCTTCGGATTTACACTGAATATGTGGTGTGTGAGTGGAACTACAAGTGATGCAGCGCCCACCATTTGTGGCGATGGTTAAGAACAGGTGTCCTTTGATTTCGGTCACTATGGCAGGCTAATCGGAAACAGATGCCGCCAGCCATGTGTAGGGCATAGGAAGGTGTCCTCCTATTCATCGATACCTCGAGCAGTTTCAGCGTAACACCATAAACTGGTATAGCTGTTTGGTTGTAAGTAGCAGGACGGGGCGGATCTCGTGACCTCGGACTTATGAATTTGGTTGATTAGCTTCTCAATGCCGAAGAATCTACGCTCATTTATAAACCAGTGACATTAAGCAAGTACCGAGTGAATCGGAAAATTGAGGGAATTAGCTAGTGAACACTGCTGACCTCAGCATTCTGGACATCTGAACGAGATGCAGAAATGGTTCTTATAGCCAAACGGATAATCGGGCCACGCAACCTTCCGTAGTGACCGGAGTTGCCTTTCTGCCTTTTTATTTCCTATACAAACATCACCTGAAATGAGAGCAGTTGGACCAATTAGGCCAATTGTTGTTTTCTCACTGGTTAGAATGAACAGTATTTTTAGCAAGCTGCGGATTGAACACCACTTAAATTGGAACTTGAATACAAAAACTTCTATCAACTATGAGTGGTGTTCAGTGTGTATCAACCTAAACCCCAACTACTTATCCGTACTAACTAAATCACTGCTCAACAAGGTCAAGCAAGGTGAACGTTTTTTACGCAAGACATTGGCTGAAAGTTTAGTTGTAGTGATTCTATCGTGTCTGCTGCCAAACCGCTAATGTTGTGTTTGCTGTCATCACGAGAACTTGAATGCTATTTCTGGTTTGGCTTAGCAACTGTAGTGCTGACCGAAACACGTCTACTTCTTCTTTAGCTTACCGAGGAGTCTACCTGAATACGGAAGCTGCTACAAATGTGAGCAGCGTTCAGTTTGTATTTGTGAAATTCTTCAAAACCCAATCAATACCCATCACAGGTTATCAGTGTATGTTGCTTACATTTGAAAAGTTTCAACTTTGAAATTGTATGGGCTTTCTCAGTGTTCACTCTCAAACCTGTCGTTGCAGCCTATATTGTTCTGATGAATTGACTATTGTCACTTCCGTTCAGACCATAAAACAGTTTGGCTGTCCAGTAGTCAAAAAGAATCAGTGATGTAGTGTTGTGAACCGAGAACGCGGTTGGCACGGGGAGTGTTCAGCCGGAAAATCAACAGGAGGCACTTGTTTCAACACCATCCTAAAAAAATACTCACTTGCATATAACACTGATCCAGCGACACCACGGTTCACTGCCACGTTCATGTACAGTAAATACAATTTTATGCCAGAATGCACTCGGGTGTCCTTTCTTGTATTTTTACTCGGCTACTTCAGTAACTAAATACGTACCTCTGGTTGACTACCGACAAGTAATACAATGTGATCGTTCATCCTCACTACAACAGTAGGCCAACCGAGGTGTTCATTGCACCTATGTGAGGCGTTTCTGCTGGACCACGTCCCTCCATCAGAAAACGAGCTGAATTAATGTTCAGTAACACTGCAATTCGCCTAATGCTTATTACTTTCAGTTAACCTGCTGACTTCCTCCGTTAAGTCGGTTGGCTCCGTCTCACCCAATTCTAAGTGCGCAATTCGAGGTCTAGTATTGCCGTCGTGTTCCGAGGTACAATTATTACAATTGTCCTGGATCATATTCATCAAGTAGCAATAGAAAAGGTATATCCTATCCTTAAATTCCCTGAAGTGAATGGGACACTGTGATTGGCATATAGTAATATGCACATGTAGATGTTTATGGCATACCTACGGATCATGCTGTTGCGTTACACCCATCAAAAGAGCCTCATTATCACCTTATCCATAAGCCGAAATTCGTCAGTGGATTAGTTATTTATCAATTGCTCCATGCTGTTCACCAACAGAAGGTTTTCATAAGCTCATCAAGTCAGTAGAATACGGATCTTCGTATGTAGTGATCGAATGTGGTTTGTGTGTACAAACTGGTGAGTCCGATAGTATAACTCTCTCATGTGTATCGGGTATTGGATTTTTGCTAGAATATCAAGCTTGTAAATAAGATTAAAGCTGAACAATCTCCGCTGATTCCAAGGTGAGTGGCGTTCTGTTACCGCATGTCATAATCACAGTTTGGCCCCAGTTTAACTCCTCAGCTAGTCCAGTCAAGTCAGTAATAAGCTCCATACATTTCAAGAGGTAAAGTCTCAGGTCTAGAAAACTGCCTGCACATTACTTCCTCAACAGCAGCGCGGTCACATCACTACGTTTGCTTGGAGAGTGGTTTTAGTAGTTGCTTCCCATTGGCACCACCGAATGCCTGGTGAGGCCTATGTGGTAGGTGTACATCAGAAAGCGATAAGAATACTAAATATCCACCTGTGCCTGGATCTTCTATCCGGGGATGAACGAGATTGAGATGACTTAACGAGTGACAGAAGGAGAGGACAAAAGTTTAGGTGAATGTAGCTAGCGATTAACATACCACAGTAGTAGATGTAAACGGTGTTACATGTTATCGCAGAGTTATTTATCATGAAGACGACCCGTTCTATTATTGGAAAGCATGGTCCAATAAAAGTTCATTGGTTAGGCACAATACATGATCCTGATTTGATTCTGACTGGTGACCGGACAATCTCCTCGAATTTTGGTTTGGAATGCACCGACGTTTCTCAAATTGCCGAAGAATGGGCCCCAGTGCCCTAGAGTTCGCCAACTCATCCCAACTTCCTCCCTTAAGACTTCGTTCACCTGTTGGCTGGTTGAAATGATAAGCACCGTGGTGCTTGTCGGCTGTCTGGAATTAGAACCATTGGTTCCCATTCAGAGGCGTTCTGATTAACCTCTAGATTATCGGCTTCTTCAGCGGGACGTTTGGCATAAACTCTAAGTTAATTTTAGACCTGCTGTTACCGGTAAACTGTGACTTTGTAGAAATCGAGGATCTCCACCGCAGGCGTGTCAGGTTGATGCGTGATAATCCCGTAGGCTGATCGCGATTCACTTCATAGGAATTCGACCACCTCATTGATGTCCACGCGTCGCATGACGGATTGGAGACTCATAGGCTCCAGCAGCACATTCTAGCTTCTGTTGAATTTACAGTTTGCCGCAATTTGATATCGTCTATGAAAATACCCAAAGCAGACAACATCCTGAGACTGAAAGTACTAGTGACCTTCGTCAGGGTTGGAACTATGTTGTTCGAGGCTCTGCTGGAATAAGGATGTCTCAATACTGTACACAAATATCTACAATCGATACCGTCTAGCCACGTTTTCAGTTTGAAGGTGTAAAATGGCAACTCTTTGTTAGATGTCAAGTCTGCGTGCGTGACTGCATTTTCGATGCACTTCTGCATGACTTCGATAGCAACTTGCTTCGTCGGAGTGGTAGTCAGGGCCGTTTGGATTGGAAACTGGTTAACGTCCGTCCTTGCTGATTGTTAAAGGACGTTCTGCAGTAGTTTGCATGTTCCTCTTACCTCGCAACGTAGTTCTCGGATCAGGGAGTTAGGCAACTGAGACGAATTTGACTTTATGTAGTCCGATATTGTAGTCCCCGATCAGATTCCTGACGTCAACATCAATCTGCAGTCACCAGCACATTTATCTCTTGAGGGATTTCATCCTCTTGATCTCATGGTAATCTTTTCGAAAATCGTTTAATGCCATCTTCCGGGGAGGAAGTAGTATGAGTGGTTGATCCCCTCTGCCCAGTATATCATCTGGTTGGTTTAGTAGCTCTTCTTGGAATTGGTTAAAAACAATTGTTATATTTGTAGTGAAGGTTCGGGGATTTAGGTTATTTCAAAATTGAACACCACCAACACTCGATCACGGCCTTCCCCGAACCTTCACTACTGATTCAAACCATGCTCAGTTGGTTCAATGAAGACAGTAACTTCAACCTAACTGAGAAGTCCTGAGCACGGGGTTATCGATTGGATAGAACAGAGTGATTCTGTTCATTCTCCTTTCGAAATGATCGGGCAAGCTGAACACTATTCATACAAGGTTGTGGTTGAGCGTTTGGATTTGATTATTCGGTCATGCCTATTGTGAGGTTGCTGGCGTGGTGGTTAACACGCTAGTCTCACAAGCACGAGGGTCAGAGTGCAAACTCCGATCCGGACAAGGATATGCACTACTGGTGAGCTCTAATAAGAGCGAAACTCGAGTCTAGTGCTTCCTTTCGAAGTGGGCTAGCCGAAAGGCTTATCTGAATGCGAAGGCCGTGATCGAGTGTGGGTGGTGTTCAATTTTGAAATTGTTATATTTATCTGAGTGCTGAAAAAATTGCCCCGCTATACTGTCAAGTGAGTTTGCGCAGCTGACCACGTAACACTGAGATAGCCTGTGAGGTGAATTAAAACAAAGTGCCTCGAAATCAACAGACTTGAAACTCCATGACATAAGTTCCGCTCAGGTGGTTGCTTGTGTGGCCAGTGGACAATATCATAGACTTTAGCTGATATCATAATGTGCCGTCACAAGAGGATCGCTGCCAGTGATTGGGACATGAAGCTGACCATACTGGAAATGTACTGTAGAGCTTGATAAACAATAACAGTAGGAAACCGAGACCTTCAAAATATATTTGGGCAATCTGCAAACAGTCAACACTATTATCGAAGTTTCCTTCTGTTACTCCATTTTGTTCAGCAGTTTGGAAATGTACATGATTAGGTAACCGTGGTGTATCAGTAAACCCGCGGTTTCAACATTCGAAACACCTACAATTAACGACGTGTGTTTTAATGACCCTAGCCACATCACCATCTGGTGATCTAGGGTACATTGTATGAGACCATGTAAAACAGTAACCTTCATTTTTGCCTGTGTTCAGCCGTCCATCGCTTGAAACATAGCGAATGGTTGAGTTCTAATGACGAACTCATGAATAAAACAAAGTAGCACCGAAAACGGCTTATGACCGAGTATGAATTGTTCCTGTTCTTAAATGGTTGCACATCGGCTGGGGTTAGTACGTGATTGAGTTTAGTCAGGTACAACAACGAATGCAAATTTGTTAACCTAGAAGATGCATTCTGTCAGGGTGTTGGACATGTTGATATCTGCAAGTTGTTGGCTAATTGCCAACAGCTGTTGGGTATTCTGTCTTCGAATCCCACCAAGGACGTTTACTCTCATTCTGAAGGACTACTGCCTAGATAGTCCATCAGAAATGCGGACAACTGAAACTTAGAATGGTCTCGGCAACAGGTAATGTTAGAATGGGGAAAAATTGAATTGCGAGATCTCCTATGGTTCATTGATCGTTGTCGGGGGACACGAATCTAGGTGCAAATAACGACATTTGAATCAATCATTTCACTCCAAACGTTGCTAATGATGGCCTTGTCTATCGGTATAACAATCTAGATTCCTAACCTGAAAGCATCAGATTCTAATGATAGCTTTGTTACCAGTTTCCGATTAGCCCTAAAAATGTTGAAATCGTCTATGAGTAGTAGGTTTGTAACTGCGTCTCAAATAACAATGGGACCGGATAGCACTAAGCACACACCTTATCAAGTGTGACGCAGCAGTTACTTTGATAATGTATTCACAGTATCCAAATGAAGCCTCCCCTATAAAGGAAGAGGATTGTAGAATCATACGAATGGAGTGTGAAAGTTTGGATTCTATTTCGAATTTCAAGTGAACAATCAATGTTCTTTCAACACACGGAGTTAGGTCAGTTCAAATTAAACAGAGAAGTTGGTGTTGGGTGAGACACAATCTATCATCACAATTAAAACACAGGGTTAGAAACATCCTTCTTAGAATTCAAACACCGAACAGGAGGCATAAACACAGAGCGCATATTATCAGTCTTCGAGATCGCTGTTAGGCTGTCATGGTCAGTCCATCATCAGATACGTACAACACGATGCATCACCGGCGCAGCCGCACTGTATGACACCTACGTAACCTAAATCCAGTACGGTTGAGAGACGTGCTTTTCGATGCAATTTTAATTTGGTATAGTGATGTTTTCTGACAAAACACGAACTATTTTGCTAAATTGTTGGCATACTGCATGCGGGAAAGTGTGGAGAACAGATAAGCTTTTTACTAATAGTTAAACATAGATTGGTTGATAACACATTCTGGGAGGCATGGCAGTATCAGTGGTAAACAGGAGCACACATAAGACATCTGGATCAAATAACCATGCCAGTTAAGTGTCGTCGCAAGGTAAATAAGGCTATAAAATAGTCAGTAGGCTAATCCGTGGTATGACGGCTTACTGTTGTTAACGTATTTGGTTTCTATGGTAGTGACTATTTGAGGACGCTTATTTCCATGATGGGGGGGTTTGGAACCGTCGTGCTTCTTAGTGTTGTATGACAGGCAGTTTCGTTGTGAGTAGTATACTACTCACAAGTAGTATGTTACCCACAGGCAACGTTCAGGAACAAAAGGACAAGCTGCGAATGCCAGGAAGACGGAGGACAACGAGAGACTATCGAAATAGTGTGTATGCGCCCGGCAGAAATTCCACCAAGGCGAATGACGATGATGTTTGTGAATGCATGTCTGACGTGCAAATGAGTGTACGCGTTTGTGGTTTGATTTTTGACATGACCTATACGGGCGTTTGTGCAATAAACGAATTCTCAGGCCAAGCGTCTTCTGCGGTCACAACATTAGAAGGTGTTATCTACGAAGTAAGAGGGTTTAAAAATATTCCCATAACTTTTCATATTTATTTCGTTCCTTCTCGCAAATTATATGCCAGAACTGAGTTTCATGTACTGTGTTACACCCATAATTGGTTGTAGCTTTATATTCACATAGACTTTCCATCCAGTTCCTTTTGGGTAGAAACATTAGACTAGTGTTTCGCTGTTGTTCGAGCTGGTTATTGATGCATATGCCCACCGAGATCAGGACTCAGTAGCCAGCAAGTGTTCTTACGAGACAACTATTTTGTCGATAATTAAACATATCGTTCAATAAGGTGTCATCTCCATGGTTTCGACTGATTAAGAGGCTTCAGTGGCGCAGACATGGAGTAAAGTTAACGGAACAACCGTTATGGCTTTCTTCTTGGCTACCGAAATCTACACAAAAACGATCGTGTCTCTGGCTTCATGTAGGACAATTCACCTTTGCCTAATTTGTGCTGACTACTTGGACGCCACTGCCATGCAGATTAAAACGCAGGAAGATTGTGTATCCTTCCTGTGTAATGAGGTTCTGTTTGACCACGTTCCCTAAGTAGAAGAAGAATTATATTCATGATCAAGAACTTCGCGGTTATATGCAAGGTAGCTTATATCCATTTCTTTGATTTGTTTGTTGTCAACCCCGTTCAAGTAGGCCTTTGTCTTTTTGCTGTCGATTTTTCCGTTACCTCGTTCTGGTCCAAATGAAGCCCAGTACGATGCTCGGTAGGATATGATGAAATCTATTGCTACAGCTGCAGCGCGGCGTAACATTGGGACATTCTGGAAGGGAACACGAAGGACAGAGTGATTACCTACATCAACAATACAGACTTCCAGCCAGAGTTGCTGATGAGCTGAGGGTTGCTGTTTACGGAAAACAGGGGTGTGTGAACAGATGAATTCTGTGACAATGGCCACCTTAGAACAGTCGGATATCTTACACCAGAAGCCTCTTTGTGAACGATCCACTGCACCAGTGGGATCAAATTATTTGACTAAGAACGTCTTATTGCTGCAGGATCACTCTTTCACGACAACGTTGGTCATTTTGTCCCGAATGATTAGTAATGCTTACCCTCAAACCGACATTCCACGATCGGTTTCATCCTTGTTTGAACCCATCAGTTAGAAATAGTTTTAATGGAGAATCAGATCGGTAATCGTTCACGTTATGAGCTAAAGCTCTTATTCGCCTGGTCAATGGTTCTATGAACATTTCTTAGCAAATTGGTATTGAACTTGCGAGGAAATTGGATGTTCTGTTGACGATGTCTAGACGTCAGCAGTGTCTAAACAGTGCAGATTTGAAGAAGCTGGCGATTGTGTACTCCAGACTTCATCAGCTGTAGCATCGCTGTCAACGTAATACAAATGCAATGCAGGCGGAGTTACAAGTAATGGTTGGGCATGTCTTCCTGAAGTGCAAGTTTTCATACTGTAGTTTCAGAGGTGGAATTTTTCGTTCCTTCGACCTATCTGAGAAAGAATGCAAGATCTTCCTTATAAATGAATCTTCACAGGCCACGCCGATTGTGGCTGCATGGAAAAAAGATGTCAAAACTCGAAAGATATATGGGGCATACGGACTAACGCTGAGTTCATACTGCATAAGACAGGGAGGTAACTGTGTTCAAACGAAGCTGTGGAAGACCTAGTGTTGTGATCCAAGAACGCGGATGGCACAAGGGTTATATATTCGACCAAGCAATACAGGGGTTAAGCATTGAAACAAAACCTGAAACAAAACCACTCATTTGCACGCCGTATTCAGCTTCAGACCGTCTCGGCTGCCGCAGACGTCAATGCTCAGTTTCATTAAGTAGCAGGGACTCCTATGGGTGATACTGCACTCTGATTTTCCTTCCTGCACTTTTCCTGCGGCTTGTAGCATGTCAAAATATATGCTCCGATCCTACTACTGAATAGCAGTTGTATGAGTAGTAAGTTACGATCGCTCAACTCCACTGCACTAGTTCAAGTCACAAACGTTGTCATGATTTCTTTCAACCCGACGGTCGCACTTGTTCTGGTATCTTTCTAGACGACCAAACAGATTGAACACATGTCCAAACGTCTGCCAACCTCTTTGAGACTTTGGGACCCTAGGGATGTGGTCTACTTACCAGAATATGATTAGCGACATGCTCACGAGATCATCACGCGTCAGCTTGCCAAGTTTAAAGTAGAGTTACTCGCATTTCAGGATGTTGTCGTCCATCAACGATACCGAAGCCACATTCAACTCAGAGTTGATACCAGACGTCCCAATGAGTGGACCGACGTGGTGATAGACAATGGAAGTTGGTGAGTTTGCAATCGCCATTGCCTTCCAGACCATAAAGCACGAAAGTTTTTGTAACCACGGGATTTTGCGGACACAGTGGACCAACCTCGACCTCGTGAGTTTTACAGCGCTATGTGTCTTTATCTAATAACGCTGTCCAATCGGAGAATGAGCTACAACAAGCGTTGGCAATTCAAATCTGTTACTTTGATTCGCTTACTACTAACCTCGTAGGGCTAATGTTCGGTCTCTTCACTGCTGCTTCTTTGTTTGTGTTACGTTCTTGTAAGCCTCAACGCGTAATCCGTTCGGCCTGAATGCGGTTTACAAGGCAATATACCAATTATACTTGGCAACATAATTTCTACTGATACACATCATCCTGGTTCTGCGAGTCTGTGGGCACATATCACCCTGGAGTCTCTTCCAAAGGCACTTAAACCATATCTCATTTAGGCCCACTCGTGCAGTATAAATGAACAAAGTGTTCCCGTGGCTTGGGCTAGTAGCTGTGTCCCCGTCATTTACGCACTGCTTTCATTAACTTAACAAATGAAAGCGTTACTACTAAGTATTGAGGGATTTTGGTTGATATAACTCTCATACCACTAACAGTCAAATACAGCTTCCGCATTCTAATAAAGTATTCCACCATGTGCCTTCAAACAGAAGCGCTATACTCCAGCTTCAATTTCGTCAAATCTCGTCAATGGCGCATATTCTTGCCAAGACCGGTACTAGAACTCCCAGTACGCCTTCACGAGACAACCGTGTTGACCATCGCGCCATTGATCTCACATTAGACACGATCAGTCGTACCTGGTGATTATATCATCATGTTTGCGGGTAAATTATCATAAGTCGATTTGATCACGGAGCGTTTAGACTTACTTGGATGAAACGGAGAACAAAAGTCCCTACCACCAACTCGTCTGTTTGGGACATGATTAGTGTGTCTTTTGGAAACCCCATTTCTCACTGGAAGAGAGGTGATAACTGAAATTCGAACAACTGACTGATATGCGTAAGATCGATTGATAACTCATGAAGCTAATAAACGACTTGTTTTGAAAAAAACCAGTTATCTGGAGATCTATCAAGAGTAGATAAAATTGATGAGATCTGACGGAATGTGTACTTGCCTTTATCATACAAGTTTCGTACTTCTCTGTCTGTCGCTTCGGTGCTTCCTCGTTATCAGAGATATAATACATTAATGACTGATGCCAACTTTTTTGTTATATAACTGTAAGAGGAAGAAAACGAATTGTTCTGGTTCAAGGGTGAAATGGAAAGGAGTTGTGGTACTAAATTCGTACAAAATCTTGTCTAAATTTCAATACACAACATCAAGCAACCTATGTTTCGTATGTAAACTACCGTTTCGTAAGTGAAAATGAAGTGGAATTTGTAAGGTGGTTTCCTTATCTTAATTAGTTTGGAGTGTTTTTTCCCAAAACAGGCGATATATTATCATAAAAAAATACGACTAGGTAAATGAACGTGATGAGGATGATAGCCATGATGTTTAAAGTTCTGAACATTAGGATACAATCTTTTTAAGTAACATCAAGCCTCATCGTAATATGCTGATATGGTTTCATTGTATACAGCTATGACATCGGGGGTTGAGTACATGTTGGTAGACAGACAAAGTATACAGAGCAGCTTATTCCGTTCAAACCACAGGAATAAGACAAGCACACTACTGAAATAAATGAGTAGTTAGCTCTGTATATTTAATGTTTTGTGCGCTGATGAGGAATTAATGGAGAAGGTAGAATTTGCTTTCGAAAAGTACATTTAATTCTTTCTCCTTTGTGAATTGGTGTTTTTGTCGAAACAGACGTTTGAAACTGTTTGTCTGTTTGACGTCTAAATTCCAACTTCATCTTATTTATCGCAGTGTTGACAGATTTCTTAAACTTTTCCGAATCCAGTGATTCTAATCTGTCTCACTAACATACGTATTCAATTGTTTGCGTAGGTTGATTATTTGACCATTTTTAACCATTCTGTACAGACTTTACATACCTTCGTATTTTTGTTTGTTCCCTACACGTTCATTTGGACACCCAGCTTGTACATTCTCGAAGTAAGAGAGAATGACTATTTTGTATATCTCCTTCAGTACCACCTAAAATCCAATTTTTTGAACGCAGTTTTGATGTTTTCTCAAACCTTAGAATGGTTTTCTTTATCAGACAGTCCCAACTGATATACTTGGGTCCACATTCTGTGCGTAACTGAATGATGAACTCAAATCTTCTGTGACAGATTTAACAAAAACCGTTTCTGAATTACACTGTTCTCACAGTCTTAAAGAAGTGTACTAATTGTGCAACTACTGACTAAGAATTGTAGCGAAAAGGCGCTCAATAAAGCACAATCTTTATTGTCCAAGACGCTAGTTCCCATGCCACACGAGCGCTCGCGATTTTGAATCACAATTCCAGTCCACAACACCCCCCGGTTCCCGCCCCCACGTCGTGTGCACTTCTACCCGGTTTAGGTGTGTGATTGGCGCCTTCTACCCGGGGGTTTTCTGCCTGCTATTCCTCGGCCGTTGATCCGATTTCGTTGAGCGATGGCTTGTCCGGTCGCTCGTGCTGTCCTCTATCTATCCACTTTGGGCTTTGACCGTACTCCACAGCCTTGTCGAGATATTCCTGAGAGTGTTGGAATAATCACGCCTTCACTTTGGTCATCCATTCTATTTCGCTGCCACGTCTCGCCCGTTGGTCCGATCCGGTCGAGCGATGACTCATCCGGTCGCCCACGCCGTTCTCCATCCGCTCACCGTGGGTTTTTGAACGCACTTCTCCCTGTGTTGAGGCATTCTGCCGAGAGTTGGAATGCTCGCACTTCCTGCCTGACACTCCACCACAGAATGTATAAGACAGTTTGTTGTTTCTCCGGCCGTTTCGGTCATGATCATTCACGTGATTTCCATCAATTGTCAGTTCAATCACACTATTTTACTCGTTCCTATATTTACCTTTCATTAGCTAACTTGTCTTCGGAAGTTGCACTGATAAAGTGACTGTTCTGTAAGGCTCATCCACTGTACTTGATAAGCTATTTCCTAACTGGTCTATGTCGATTTTTATTGCTGACACCATTCGCCTAGAACAGAAAGAACCTACCATTACCTTACGTTATAGTGTTGGTAATATTCACTCTACTATCAATTAACGACCATTAAGTTGAAGAAGAGTCTCTCGAGAAATGCTAGGACATCTTCTCAATCGGGCTACCTTAAAGCATTTTCGGAACAGTGGTTCCACGTTCCTATCCTAGCACGAATTCCTGTTAATAGAGATTCTTACTAAGTGAAGTACTTCCTCTATACATGGACAACTTACCGAACGTCATGGATCACGACTCCACATCAGACCTTGGTAAAGAGTTTGATCGAGTTCTGTGCAGCTCATTTCTATGGTATATAATGTGGCATTCACCACTGGATTACTTCATTCCTTAGCAGTAGAATCTTTTGGTTCCAGGTTGACTCAGATCTCTATTTTCTCACGTCTGCTTTAACTAGTGTGTTACAAAGATCGGCTCTAGAGCTACTACTATTTTTAATCCATGTTAATAATCTACTGGGAGGACACCCCTCACTTTATGTTACTGACTTGGAAATCGGGAACTTTCGTGATTCTATCATTTTGCAAACTAACCTCGATATCGTCAGGCAATAAGTAAAAGAGTGATATTTTGCAGTCAGCGACAACAAGTTTAGTCACATGTCTCTCAGTGGTGGTTCTGGCAACCTCTTCGTAACACACACATTGCGTATTGCTAAGGTAGTATTTGAAAAGACCCGAGTTTGTAATGAGTGCCTAACTAGTCTGTCCTTCACCACCATGGAATGTAACGAGAAAAGCATTCATTGGATGTGCTGAAACGGATGTTTCTTGTTATTGAAAGTTTTTTCGAACTCTTTACAGAGAGTATGTTCGACCTTTGCCTTGGTTCGTTGACTGTACAGTTTATTTTGTCCCTACAAAAACAACGCAGTGGGGAGTGACGAAAATTATGATTGGTTTTCGGAATGTTATACACCGGTCTTGTATGGATTTTTACGTCCAACACCCAGTGATGACTTTATGGAGACTAGATTCTCAATTAGTTTGCCTTCTCCAGGTGGTCAGTAGAGAAACTCTTCACCCCAGATGATCCACCTAGCTTTCAAGGTCACGATAAAATATCGTATAACATACGACCTCAAACCTTTGTTCAACAACAATGTTTTTAGCCATACAGTAGTGACTGAGTGAAGTAGCCGATTACAAACTGCGGTTAATACTTTCGCCAAAATACAAGTTAAGACCTTGCTTGAGTGATACTTGCTTAAAAGAACCAGATTGTAGACAACAAAGGTTCATCATCAAATCACTTTTTGTGGTAGATACCTTGGGCCCCAATGACTGAAAGTCTAACTCCAGAGGACCAGATCACTCACTCCAATTTAACAGATAGTAGGTCAAACGCGAAATGAACTGAGAAAGTTCTTGAGTTCCGGAAACTTCATTGCATCTATCCAAATTCCTGATGTGAAACAGTGATTCATTAATTCACGTCAATTGTTCTAGTGTTTGTCGGTCAGCGTATGGACCACACTGGAATTGGTTAGAGTCGGGATGAAGAACACATGGAGAGGGGAGTGCGAGAAAGTTTGACCTGATGAGCAACCAGTATTAATTAACTGTCACGTGAACGTGTTTACCAAGACCCCTTAGGTAGGGTCAGATAACCTTGTTCACTATAAGTGAGTAGTACGACGATCTTTACAAGCCGGCAAGAATGGAGCATGTTTGAGCATGAAAACTGTAAACCACATCAAATGTGTTTATCGGATCCACGTGGGATCAGTACTACAAACTATTTTATGCGTTCTTCCTCTTTCAAAAGTGTATATAACCTTATATTACAGTATAGTAAAGGGTGTGTGTATGTGCGTGCATTTGTCACTGTTTTAATTGTATCGTTCTGTCAATGAATGCTGAGTGAGGGGGGATTGAAGTTTTTCTAGGAAGATAAAGGGAGATAAACCAACGAATTTTCAGAAACGCTGGCGTAATTCTATTCAATCCTGACTGATAAACAGCACGGGATTTGGATTAGTATGAAGTAAACATCACTAATAGTTACCTGCATCTCCACAGTTCCATGCATGTTTTCAGCCAGCCCCTTCGAAACGAAGTATTGAACCTGAGTTACATGCTTGGTGAAGCTCTTCAAACAAGACTTGAAATTCGACCACGCTTCATGAGGCAACCTTGTTGACCGCTGCACCACTGAATTCGGATTAATTGAGACTGAGTTATCATAGACAAACGCCCAACTACATTCGTTTGCGAGCAACGGTCAGGTTGCCCAGTCACCTTGAATGCAGACAGTAACAATCCTATTAACAGACCAGTTCTAACAAGAATAAAACTCTAGTCTACTGCTCCGCTTCGAAAAATACCGGCTGAAAGGTCGTGTAAGAATGCGGAAGCTGCAATCAACAATACATTTACGAACAACCGACAAGCCTCGGACGAAACGCTCATGGTTTGTTGACAAACGGGCTTGCTGATCACATTTTGTGGAATGTATCCAGTCAATGGAAACCTACGATCTGCAATCGGTCTATAGGAGAAAGGACGAGGTTATCGATGTTTCGTTGTGATTGCTTTGTTGAACAGTCACCGGTTGACCTCCAGTTATTCCATTTGTCTTTACTGCTTGGTCATCTAATCGGTCGGTCAGGTCTAGAGCATCCGAAGCTTTTTCTGCAGTTTTATTGGTCGGTTTGTTCACGACTGAGGTTGGATATAAGTTTAATTTCGTGGTATGATAGATAATTCATTACAAATGAATAAGTTCAACTTTTCCATTGTCAAAAGTTATCGGAAGAATCAAAACCTCAAAATCGATAGTCCGCCTAAAAACCGATCATGTTTCAAAGCCTCTTCTTATTAAACTTGTTTAACACTGTGTGTTTACCTTGTAAAAAGTAATGACAACTAATGACAGAAACAATGGTTGATAACAACACTGAACCTTCTGATTCGGTACATGGCTTTACGTTGAAGTAAGCTTCTCCAGTGTTCTCCTTGAGCAGCTTTATCAGCGTGTTCACACTAACTACATCCATATGGCTTTGCTGTCAGGATCGGTAAAGTGAGTATTGGTATACTTGGTTCGAAATACAGATAAGTAAATGTTATTTGATTGGCAGAATGCTAACCATGGCAGTTACACGAGAACATTACCGGAGTTGTGTGTGTAAGAGGGATTTGGTACGGTTTGGGGTCTTACCATCTACAACTTTGCGCCGAATATAGTTGTTCGTCGGCTGCATGTTTTGAATTGAATGAGCTTATGTTGGGTGGTAGTGTTTTCTTTCTCCGTCGGGCTGTTGTAAATTCATGTCTGGAAATATGTGGACCATTTTGGTGACACCCGATTTTCTTTCATCTGTGTCAACCATTGATGTCCCAGAACACTACTAGGCGACCCGCCTCGTCTGGTGCATCGTGAGATCAATATTAAGATGATAGGTAAGTAAGGTAGGCGGCGATGATTAAATTCATAGACTACTTTTCAATAACTCCGACTGCATTCTGCGAATATCAATGATTAACAAAGTTTTCATCACAATGAACTGTTGCAATTAATCGCTAGTCCGTCATCAAATGGACAGAAACCCATTACAATGCTACATCTGAGTCCGCTAAATTTTAACCCCACTTAAGCCTGTCTGAACGAACAGTTTGACTGACAATGAACCACAAACAACTCGAGTGTGTAAAACCCAGTCTGAAATTACATGTCAGAGCGATCAGAACTGAAGGTTCTGTGCGCTAATCTCATTTTGACAACCCCACCCTTCTTTCTGCGAACGGACCGCAGATCGCAGTTGTTGATTGGCTAGACTTGTTCCGAAGAGGATAATTTGATAACCTTTCTATCGCTCGATTGTGGGCGTTGCACTGTTTAGAAAATTGTTTAGAAAAACAATTTACCTATCACTATAACAGGGAAGTGGATCACGAATTCAACTAATAACACAAGGCTGATGAACGATGGCAATCAGGCGATGTACTTCGTGGTAAATGTCCTCTGGCACAAAGGACTTAATGTATGGATAAAACTGTTAGCTGAAAAGCCATCTTTGTATGGTGGATATTCATCACCTCAAATTTGTTACCACTCCTAATTTGAATAAATTTTTCATGATCACTTTCATTGTACGCGTGTTGATTTTTCAGTTTTGTTCGAATAATTTTTTCAACTTTCCCACATATTACTGAACATAATTGACTCACAACGTCAATGAACGTGTCGTGACCATTCAGGAGTTTGCATTTTGCTCCATTTTCTGAGCTTTAGACAATATATCGTATGTCAACTTCGTCCTGTGTTTGTCAAATGCCGGCTAAGTTCATCCGACGTCCAACAGCGCAATTGTTGGAAACGTTAGGATTTTATAGGTTAGTAAAAATCTCTAAAATTGATATTTACCAGATTGTGTTAGTCGATTGTATCAGAAGGAAGAAGAAAAATAGAGTAAAGAACTTCTTTTATGAAGTGTTACAGATTATAAACTATGAATTGTAATAAGGCGAAATTTTTTATGTTGAATACTGCTCACATTTTATCACAGTTTTCGCATTCAAACAGACTTTTCAGTCAGGCGCTTTTTGAATAGAATAGATACTCAAGTTTCGCTCTCGTTAAAGCCCGTTAGTGATGGATCTTCCTGCCACGGTCGGAACTAGAATTCTGGCCACACCTTCAGGAGACAACCCCCTTGACCACTCGGCCCTAATTACACATTAAACATTATATGGAATTATAACGTTACAATGAAAATATGACTCAGATATGACAAGAAGAAAATGAATCAAACGTATTTCAGGAGGTAACGGCTTACTAACCCTAGTATTAAATGTTGCGTACCATTTTAACCTCGTCCAGATGGTTACACTGATTGGGACTCTAACAAACTTCACAAATGTACACAAAAGTCCTCACTTAACCTTATCTATTAACCACTTTGACGCGAAAGAGTAAGGTAGAGTGTTCCAGACTGGACAAACCCTAACAGTGACTGAATGTTGATTGACCTTCACACAGCTTGTCTGATGTCACATCTTCAACGCGTGATTTTGGGAACGGCAATCACACATACTTCCTGGTATTCTGAATCGCTTCAAAAATTGGTCATACCATGATGTGTCTCTACCTACAGACTATATCACGATAGACCGTGTTGAACACATCATTTCCTTTAACGAAATAAATGATAACTGTACGGTTTTGATTGGAATTGCATTCATTGGTGAAACAGCCTTTCAACTGTCCACTTTTCACCGTCCAACACAAAACATCGTGAGCATCATAGCGGAAATTATTCAAAGATTTTAGGGTTCTTGTTTTTGGTGAAAATACTCGGCGACTACACATTTCCTATCTAATGACATAAGTTATCCTTTCCATTTAATGGTAGGAAATTCACGCACCATCTCGGTTGATGTGAAGGTGTTTTCATGCTTGTATGAAGGGCAACGTGAACGAACGGAAGAAATAAACTGGCAATAGTGAACAAGGGCGTGGGGGGAATCTCGTTGATTTTGTTTGACAAGTTAATGGGATATTTGTCCTTAAGTGGTGATAACGTTGGGACCCATCGAAAGAGGAACGATAAACAGTTGAGAAGAAAATACAAAATTTGCATTCTATCAAGGACAGCGTAATAACAAGGAGAAACTCCAATTAGGAGCACCCTTACTTGACCTTGACAGCCTCACGAAAGCCTCTATCTATCAGAATTGAAGGGGCAGTTTACCTGTCGGTTCTCAGAACATTCGAGCAACCTGAGAATTAACTGCAAGCGAATGCGGCTAAGTGTGTCATAGTCCAATTGTGCCCGAGTTGAAGTAAGCGAATTAGTGGTAAGCACAGTTGTCTTGTGGGATCATGGGTTAGATTTTAAATCCGGATGGTGGCAAAGATATACACTAATGACGACCTTTGACAAGAGTGAACTTCGAACCCATGGGTTTCTCTCTAGAAAGACTGACAGAAGAGTCTAGCTGTTTACGAAATTCGCTGCCAGTTGTGAGTTGATTTCAACTGAATTCATGACAGTAAGATTTTGAACAACATGGAAATTGTCCTCATCACTAAGTTAATTGAAGTGATGGAAAATATTACAGATCATTTTGGGAATAGCACTAAGCGGCGGTTCAAGGCGGCCGGGCTTGGACAAGGAGCGGATCCATCCGTGTTTGCCGCCACTCTGCAAAGTTTGCTGGACAGGGCTCTGCCAGGATTGGATCAAGAACCACGACGGCAGTTGTTAACGGAGCAGTTCATTGAAGATTGATGCGGCGTCATAATTGGATGATAGATGGGGTAATTGTTTTCTGAACGTGAAAAGTTGAGCCTAGTGATCTGTGTTCATTAGGCGGAAAGTAGGGTGGGGTAGCGAAAATGATCCCAATACTGTCAGCATTCTGCACCGATATAAACTGAGCTCCACTCACTAGAACCGTTTATCTTCATCGTCACTTTAGCCAATTTACCAGGCAGGCTCATGTGTCAAACTTATAACGGCTGATATCGCTACTTACTGTTCTAGAAAGTGAGGATGTTTTCTATTTGTGCCCGATAGATAGTCCAGTGTTAACGAATAGAACCAACTTTCTCGGTTGTAAAATGTAATCAAAACAACTAGGAAAATAGTAGGAGATTTTTGTTAATCTAATTTGAACTTCACTCACGGTTGACCGCAACTTTCGAAATCAATTGGCCAAAAAGTCTACGGGAATGTAAAAGGTGTGGCCAATTGTGAATGATGTTCAATCTATACTGAATTATAAAGTATTGAATTTAAAAAAAGAGTACACACTGGTTGCAAAAAACATCGTGTTTTGACGTAATACCAAGTGATCCTAACTTGACGGAGTCCATCTAACAATTCGCCTTTAATAGGAAAGCAAAAATAAGTTAGAGTGCTTTGTAAAACGATTAATCTGGTCAGCTCTTAGAAGTTACTTAGGACTAACAGACATAACAGCGCAGTCTTTCTCAGAATGACCACGGAATATGAGAACAACTATCATGATTCCTGTTGGACGATTAAGAACACACTGTGCACATTACCTAGATATGCTTAATCGTATTATAACAAACGGTCTAGATCATTTAGCGTCAGTACACTGGCCTGGATCTGAAATAGGAAAAGACGGCTCTCACTCAATATTCACCAGTTTGAAGGAAATGCACTTGCTTCTGAGTATCAGTCGCTTAGGGAATATATGTTAGTAGACCATTCGGTCTCCCATTAATCTATTTTTACATGACTCCCCATATCTTACACCATTCTGTTTGACCGAAAACAGTTCGGCAGAATGGTAAAAACGCACTCAGTATAAGGTTGACTGGAAAAGTAATAATTTCGGTCGAAGATGTTATAAGCTGCGAAACAAAATTTTTTCTGCCAGAGCATTGGCAAATTGAAATATCCGGTAGTGTTGGATGATGAGTACTAGTAAACAATGTCTTCGAAGCAGTTTTTTAAGTCAAAACATTAGCAACGTGATCCAGAAAGACCTAGTCAGTCTGTTCGGATGACCTGGTAGAGGCTCATATTTATGCCAAAGACATTTGTGTCAGCTACAACACGCAACGGCTTTACTAGCCGTTGTATACTTTTCTTGATAATGGCTTGTAGGTGTTTCTGCGGTTGACCTAATCTTCTTGGACTTTGAATATTTTGTTCCTACTTGTATAAAATTGGAAGCTTTGATGAATGAACAAACAAACGCTATTAAACATTGATATACCTACCTTGTGAGCGGAAAATAACAGAGTGAAAAAACGTTATACACCAGCTATATATAAACCCACCATCATGTGGCTGGTTGTCGAACGGATAAGAGCGTCGACGTGTAAGCCGAAAAGTTGTTGATTCTATTCCGTATTCAGACAATCCTCATGTGATGAGTCCAAACAAGGATGAGGCCGGTCACAGTGAAGTATCAGCTTAAGGATGAGCACCACACTATATTACTATGTTGTATGACAGGCAGTTTCGTTGTGAGTAATATACTACTCACAAGTAGTATGTTATCCACAGGCAACGTTCAGGGACAAAAGGACAAGGAGAGACTATCGAAATAGTGTGTACGCGCTCGGCAGAAGTTCCATCAAG
>JTDE01002478.1:71690-84367 GCA_014338405.1 Paragonimus skrjabini miyazakii
GTTATGATTAGTATGCACTGGAGTATATCGTTATCCCACATCACGTGCAGACTGAATTCTGATATGGGATTATGAATTATTAACGATTAAAAGATGAAGCTTGACAACTCCTTACCGTCTGAAATGAGGTTGTAAGTGATAGACCGGGAACACGTTTGATTTCAGGGTTAGGGTGCTTGATTGTCAGACAAGTTGTACCCCATCCTTGATCTGACTTGGCTGTCACATTTTTGACTAGATGTAACTTACTAAAGACTAAAAGTGAGTGACATACATTAGGATGAACATCAAAGTGGTTGGTCGCTTAGCCTGTGAGGGTAATTTGGATTTTTATAACTTTCTTCCAGTTTCTCATGATAGTGTGCACACCCCTTGCAAAAATGATACGACTTCCTGATCTTCCGGCGAAACCATTTTTATTATCACGTTGGTGGTGATCGCCCTTTGGAACTATCCTCGTTAATAAGTAGTCGGCTGAATTCTGTTTGGATAGTCTTACCATAAAATGAATTATGCACAGAAATAAGAATCATAATCATGACAAACTATACGAATTGTTATAGTGCCATCGAACTGACGCAAAGACGACTCTGTTTTAAGTGTTAACCTAAACTTCAGGTGCACTGAAAAATGCATGTATCTCCCAGCCCAGTTGACACTACGATTACCGGATCGCTTTGTTTTTTGTCCAGGCCTAGTACTGTCGTGTCACACCACAAGGACATAAACCAATCGATTCTGAAAAAAGGGATATTTTAGCTTTCCAGCGGATTCAGCTGAGTACACAAAGGGTGACCTAACCAGTGAAATGGTATGGAGATGTTGGTACACGAAAGTTAGGAAAACCAAGTGGTTATCGTTCTGGCTAAGCGAACCAGATAACGAACGTACTGGTCAGGACGGAACAAACGATAAACATAACGGTCATAATTCAACGCATCAAAACTTGCTTCGGAAGTCAAACTGACACTTAAACCGCACAACACCACTAAAAATGTGCGGCTGATAACAAACATAATTTGTGGTTGAATTACAGGAACATGTGCACAACATTTTCATGAAAACAGCGGCCGATACAACCTCTGAAAAATGTTTATTTTACTCCCTAATGGTATTTCGTTTTCTTCACAGAGGAAACCAAGTTTTCATTCTGAAGAACCTGGCGCATGAATTTTCTGGTGGTTCTATGCTGCAGGAAGACAGTCTAAGTCTACGCACTGAAGATGATTCATTACTGTTCGTATGGATACATTTCGAAGCCTCTGACGTGAGTAAACTGTCTATTTTAGACACGAGTCCACATACTGACTCCAGGGTTCCTCTTGTTGTCCTTCGTTCCTACGGTATAATGTTATAACATGTATTCCGCGCATCAACAGGATGCGGCTACTGAGATCAGGGATTATGATGTTGGGTTAGCTAGACTGTAGATAACCCTATAAAACATCTTTGGCCTATCAACTTATAGGGCACACAGTGATGTCAGGTGATGTACTTGGGTGATTGAATTAGCACGTGTGGTGAAGCGAGCACGGTACGGTAGGACAGACGAGCGTTCGCAACGCTTCCAGTTCATACATTGAAGTGACAAAACCGAGTAGCCAAGGGAATCTGCAATAATCGTTTGTAGAACTATCGTGCATGAAGTATACGTATAACTTTACTGTAAATATTATTCGTAATTTTACGTGTGATTCATTTTTATAGGGTTATTTCAGTCAAAATTCGGTTTACAACATTCGTTCGTTTGTTGCAATAAGTGGTTGATGTCAGTTTGATAATGAAAAAGACCGCTCAAAGCTAGGGTGGACAAAGTCTCCTTTCTAGCGTAATTAAATCCCCGGTGCCTCGTGCCAGTATGAAAACCAGGCTGTTAGCGGCTAGATGTAGGCGAAATTCCCAGTAACGGTAAAAACCAAACAGCTTCAATACTGGGCTTTATTTACAGCGGGGCTCGTGATAATACCCCTACCAAACCGTTGAGCTGTTGGACAGTTATTTTTTGCCTAGTGTGAACTAACCATGCTGCGGGTTGATACATGTATGCTAGTTAGTGCACCGCAGTCCGGTTTATCGGCCGTCCAACACATCACACGCAGGTGAACGTACAAACAATAAAGCCAGGTATGCCTGGAACAGTGCTGATCCATTTGACCCAACTGGTTAAAACATGTGGACCTTCTGTTTTTTGATCCCGTCTGCTCAAATCATGAAAACTCAGCCCTTTAAAAAGTACAGAATAAATATATCATCATTCAAAGCAGAATGGTCAGAAAGTTGGCAGTGAGAATACGTGTATTCCATTTACTTTGGGGGGGATCCTAAATTGAACAGCATTCACAGCCTACAATATCTTCTGACCTAGTACTAGATTGATTGTCAGCCTGATCAGTGTGTGAAAGGAGCTGGGTTAAAAAAGAATCTTATTCCCCCTTTATGGCCTAGAACAGGACCTGTCATTCGCAATATGATCTGTTGGTTCGGACAATGTCTCCGATGATAGTGTTAACCCCCAATTACAGTCTACTGGTATATGTCAAGTTAGATCAGTTTATGGGGACTTGGATATAATTAATTCTCCATTAGCGTTTCTTTCCTTCGTAATTAATAATGCGAATGGGTTATACGATTAAAGACAAAATCAACTTTCAAGAATACTAACAAAAGCATTGAAAGTCTGACAATCCATAACCTTTTCATCGTAATAATCACTACATTTGCTGTTGTAATTCGTTTGGATAACAACAAAATTGGTACAACACTGGCGTCCTCAGATCAACTTACTGTACTCAATCAGGACTAAATGAGTAACCGAAAGACTACGCAAAACACCACAGAATGTTTGATATATATATATATATATATATATATAGTCTGATGGAATATGGCAAACAGTTGTTAGTAACGTTGGAACATTCGGAGTTAGAGAACAGTTGACGACTGTTTAACCAAACTATGTGTAATGTTATACAGGAAACGGTACTGTTCTCCGTAGTCTTTATCATACAGGAGTCGTCCTAATGACCCTAGTTAAGCTAGGTCTCGCATTATAGGTAATTCTAAATGTTTGTGGCATGAAACCTGGCGGGGTGATGTTCCCTCATCCAGTGATATGTTTTCATGGATGAAGATGAGGTTTGTTGTTCCAGAACAAACTTGGGTTACGTATAGATTTTTTGTTGCTCACTTCAACAGTTCATCGAGATACGTCGAGCAGCGCATTTGCACCAACACTACTCACCGAATAACTTTCCTCAATTGGGCGTGGTCAGCGTCCGGTCTTGTTGTTGTCGTTCACTCTTTCGCTTTATAAATAGCAGCTTCCTTATTGATGGTTCATCATTGGATGTGTAATTTGTACTGAGTTGCCATTCGGTGTCTTTAAGAGGATGACAATGAGCTGACTGAGTCATCGCTTTAGTGGTTAACTATAGGCTTAAATATCATCCTGAATGTAAAATTTGAGTGGTGAATTAAGAATATGTAGATTAGCCGAAATACATCGACACCTTGGGCTGCTCACGACGGTGATAATTTACTTAGTCGTATAATGTTAAACGATAACCATATCATGCTACCTTCAAACTAAAATTGTTTAATGTCAAAAAAGAAGACAGACTAAGAAAAGTTATTACTGAATGAAATAGATGACGATAATTATGTCGGTTAGGTACAATAAAAAAGTTGGTGTCTATGGTAAATATTAGCAACGTGATAAGCTTAGCGGTAAGTTTAGCTTGATATGTATGACCAGAAATTTTGCTAAACGACCAGAATGTATATGTTGCATCTGAGTCAGTTGGTAATGCTATCGCCAGGGAAACTTCCAGACCCTCTCGAATATTCTAGTGAAAACAAAACGCTTACCTCTACCTCCCTAGAGGGAAAAAGAGTCTGTGCCACCTTTAAACGTAGATGACAGCTAATTTGATAATAATATGCTGCACATTAAAAGATAGTTTGGAAAATGCTTTGTTTAGTCATGGAGCTTATTCCAGCTAATAGCCGTAAGCGTCAGCTTCTCCTTTCAGTTGTGACTATTCTTGGTTCATTTGTGTCTTCGTGTTGAATATCTTCAACATCACGATAGCGGGATACGAATTACTTCATTGTAACTACCTAGATGATGTATCTCGGTGAACTCACTCTTAGCCCATCGACAGCTCTTCGATCCATATCTCCAAAGGGCATGATATACAATTAAAGTCGCTCATTGAACCAGCGACACATTCAGTTTATGGAACCCACCGGTGCATTTGGTTAACCGGTGGCTACTGAATGTGTCTCATAGGGTGGACTGTGGTTTAATTCCCTGGCGAACTGCGGTGCTCGGGTGTGAAATGTAGTGACCTGACATGAAGCTATGATTTCTAAGGGGTACTTGTCAGAAGAAAATTACAATGCCTATGCACACGGCACATTGTGCCGGACAGTAGTAAAAGACTGTAGCACAAAAATGATAAATACTTGTAAACACGGGCGTTTCGAGAATTGTCAATACCAAAGAAAATTAACTATTCATGAAACGGTGTAAAAGCTGAATGTAGAGAGGGATGTATTATTGGAAAATATGCCTTTTAGTTGAAATCACGCACATTTAAACAAGCAGTGACATTTTTTATCTTGCGGGCAAACAATTGCATAGTAAGGGATACTCTTCAGCATGCATCTTCGGGCCCCAGTTTGACGGTTAAAGTACGACTGAACGAAAATGTATCATGCTTCCGGTCTTCAAGATCAACCGAGTGCGATTGCAACTACAATAAGCGGTTAAAGCTGTGGTTTCGGTGCTCGATTAAAGACCGACCTCTTATTCAGGAAGAAATTGAAATAACAATCTGTTGATATACTATCTGCAGATAGTTCAATGAGTATTGGAACATTTCCAAGCCATAGTAGGATAATGGATATCATACGATCTTGGTCACAATGGTGTGCAACATAAAAAGCGACCGATAGAAAAGTACCATTAGAAGAAACGGCCGGCAATTAGGCGGTTAGTCTGAAAGAAAACAAATATGTAAATCAAGGTATTGTAAACTGCCTACAGAAAGAAATGTCAGTTTTGACCTCTGACGATGCGTGTGACGGGAACCAGTTTACAGATTGTCATCACAGGATAACAGCACTGTCAGGTTGATTGTGGAAGATGTTTTACAGATGTACTATCGACAGAGCATTCATTGCAACGGTGGTTTGAGAATGCTTCAAACTTTCCGTAATTCAGACCTAGGGTTCACCCCATTATACCGTAAGCTCAACAGTGCATGTTTTTTCTACACTACTTGGTGTCAACCTGCGGACAACCGCTGAGATATGGTAAGCATCGGTCCGTCTCACGTGACATTAAAATAGTTTTTAAATGCATACCTGGAGCCAACATGCTCCGACTTGGGGTGCATTGACAAAACACCAAACGTTGTGTATGTCGGACGAACACCGCAAAGAAAGCGGCCGCCTGTAAACGAAAAGCGGTATGAGGGTCAGTTGCCATATATGTTATCGACGTAGATATCAGTTTAGTTAACCTTGTACTCGTGCATGAGTAAGGCTGTGAATTTGTTATTGACTCATTCAGTGAAGACGTCCTATGGCATTCACTAATGGTCGACATTTGTTTACTTAGGTCCGTCTGCATGAATGATGTAGATCCGTGCCCCAGTGGTTATGAGTTGGAAGACTAAATTATGAGTGCTACTATTGCTGCTAGTACAATCATTATCAAATAGACGGTTACACATCCATTGCCTACACGTATGTTTTACAACTTATCACAGCTGAACATCAATCCGAGTCACACTTTAACATACCAGACTAGGCTGATTAAATTGCGGTAACCCTCTTATTTTATCACTGCGGTATCCCTTGGGGGTATTAGCCAGCACACCTTCAGACTAATATAGTATACTGAGGAGTAGTAGGGGATTTTTACTTTTCATATAGGTTGAAAATCACCCACAATTGTTCGCAGCTTTCGCATTCCCATAGACTTTCCAGTCGGTCCCTTTCGAAAAGCGCCTCTAGACTCGAGTTTTGCTCTCATTAGAGCTCGTCAGTAGTGCATATCCTTGTCATTGCCCGGATTACAACTCCGACCACTCTTTTCATGAGACAACCGTTCCGATCACTGCGCCGTTGACCTCACATTAAGCACGACCGACTTATCACATGTGAACGCCCAACCACTTTCGTTTGTGAGTGATGATCAGGTTGCCCGATGGTCTCGATAAAAGACATAGTTAGTGTCTGTGACCTCCAATCGATAACCCTGCGATTAGGACTTCCATAACAAGACATTGGACATTGAATTCAGAATAAGTCAAGTCGAATCAACGAATTGCACTGACTATTTAATAAAATTATCAAGTAAAATTTACGATTACTATCCTCATATTATTATCAGGGTTAACAAGAAAGCGTGCTATGTAAGTGATGACAGATCAACCCCATACGCGGACATGCACATAAATAAACCTGAAATGGGGTCAACTTGGTGATATAGGAAACTGAGAATGAAAAGTATAAACGTAATCGGACAACATTTTTAAGGCAAACAACTCATATACTTGAAATTATATTGAAATTACATAAGTTCAACGAGACCGAAACGAGTACTGCTGGTAAAGTATGGTGAGTGTCTCGTGGACCTGAAAAGAATTTCACAATCTTTGCTTAGAAGTGGAAGAATGATGACGGAAGAACAGTATACCTAAAATGGGGGTACACGTGCATCCGCACAACTGCAGATAGGATTACATCGGTTTGAAAGCATCTCCAGACGTGAAGCGGAATGTGAGTTTTCTTATATTGATAAAACATTGTCTACATAAGGAAGACACGTCGACTTGTTTCTAAAAAGCTGCACCTTAATATTCAACAGAGTGAGATCCAGAAGAAAACTTCCTGTGGATTCACAGTTGAAAGCAATCATCAACTGACTGCTAGCAAGTTGTTCTTGTAAGGTGGGAGAATAATATATTAACACATTTGGACGTATTGTGAAGTAAACAGCTTGCATTACTCCTGTTAGTCAACTCTGTATTGGCGTTGTGTTTTTCGAGGGAGGAGGGTATCTTTGAATGGTAAGTGTTGAAGACGATATCATGTGTCTAATTTAGCAGAAAGAAGCAGAAAGGGGCCCACATACAGGGAGAAGAGATATGCACCAGTTCGTTAATCCTCTAAAAAGAAGCACTGGATCATAGGCTTTCCTTACTTTCATTCTCTAAGTATTCCGCAGCTTACTCAACGCGCAGAATAGGAAGACCATATTATTGATGAATGGATTCATCAACTGGGTGTCCAAGTGACAGTAACTGTGAGACAGCATCATTTTTAGTTACTTTTGATCAACGTAATCGCTACTGCAGTTCATTTGCTAGTAATAGAGAGAAAACGTTCTTCATAGGGTGTGACCGAAGTTACAAGGTATCGGTGACACATCAAGTTAGAGTGGACTGCATAAAATAAACGAGGCTAGAAGCTGGTCACGAAGAACATAACGAAACAAATTTACCTTATTTGTCATCACATCCACCAAACCCTCTTGTATCCATCATTGTACAAGGTTGCTGAAGGTGGGTATTCCAGTATCTTAGTCTCACAGTCAAGTGTTTTAGGCGTAATGACTTGTTTGTTAACAAAAATCCTAGTTCATTGTGGTTGGATCATCTATCGGGCTGAAATGTGCAGCTGTTCGACAGTGTTATGGTCTGTCTTAGCCAACTGGTGAAAATCTTCCTGTCCAGCAAATTCTCCTGATTGAATTTGTATTCAGCTCCAAAAATTTACTTACAATTATCTGTAAACCACATTGGGATTCCGATAGTTTACGACTACTAAGGGAGCAAACTTGTCACTTTTCATACTGTAGATAAGTGGTGTGATAAGAATATCGTTAGAGCGCTCGGAATCGATCAGCGTGCAAGCACTGTATGCAGGGCAGTGGTGGAACACATTGTTGCAGATCATGGAATACCGCGAAACCTATTGACTGATCAAGGTCCCTGCTTTGAAAGTGAAGAGTTTTGCCATTGCTTGGAACGCTTGGGAATCAAGAAAATTCGCACAACGCCATACCATCCACAATCAGTTGGATTGACGGGAAGAAACAATCAAACAAGCAAGGAGTGATTGACAGTGGAAGGAGGGAGCTGGAAAGGGATACTACCGTTCATTCTATTGGTCCATCGCTGTTCGCCTCAAGGGACAACGAAGAAATCACCGTTCGAGCTAATGTACGGGCGCATGCCACGCTTGCCAATCGATCAGGAGATTAGTCTATGGGGAGACCGGCAGATGAACATGCGTGAATTTGCAGAGGCGCGGAGATTGGCAAATCAAAACCTGGCGAACGCACAAGAAGTTTCCAACGAGCAGTCAACGGGAAGGTTGTCGGATCGAAGTGCTGTGTTTGAGATTTGTTCGAAGGTTATATACAGAGACTGGCGGAGTCCGGGCGCAATAGGATCCAGTTCTAGGAAGTTCCTGGCGAGGTGGAGGGGATCTTGTGTGGTAGTGAACCGCCGTGGTCCAGTGTATCTGATCAAGAATGAGAAGAATGAACATCGAGCGCACGGAAACCAGCTTTGTAAATAGTATGACACCCCGAGCAGAAGAGAATGCACACCAGGAGCATCGACGTCCCCGAGGCCGGTACGCAGATCATCGAGAGAACGAAGAGAACCTGAAAGGCTTTTGCTGCAGCTGGAACAATCTTTTCCGGGGGAGGAGTGTAGTGAGAAGAAATAATCGTGCTATACTACCCACACCACTGTTATTCAGTAGTGAGGCAAGAGCACAGATTTTGACATTGAAGTAGCCACAGGAAAAGTCCAAGAAGAAACATCGTAATGCAACATCGCATGAAATGGTTCTTGGTATGTAAGGGAACGTAAAGGAACTGCGAATTGGTGTCTGTGGCAACCGTGACGTTATGGCCCCAGTACAGTACGCAGATGCATATTTTTGTTTATTGTCTTGTTGGGACGCATAACCCACGTGTTGCTTTCCTGAATAAATAACCCTTGTGTCATCCGCGTTCCTGGCATTCTTGGCCACTGTGACGTTTTGTTGGTCGTTTGATACAGTCATGCCCCAGTTGCGCTCGCCTGTGGTAGTACCCAGTTTTTCGCCTTTCAGAAACTGATGCGTGCAGTCCGAAATATGCTCATCTGAACAGGTTTTACGGATTCGATGGCGTAGTGCTCGCACGAGTCCGCGTTTGTTTGCAACCGATTTTATCTAACAGATCCTTAATCAAAATGGATATCCAATTCGTCTCACTTACGACAATTCTAAGCCACTTGACTCCTAGCCAACCCTCACAGAAGTACCGCAGAAACCTGTGTTCATACCCATCCTCTACAGAAGGGATGCTGTAGCAGTCCACATGAGACGAAAAATGAAAGCAGTACTGGATCGCACACATACGTCAACCAAGTTCATTTTGCTACACAGAACAACTCGCATCCCATCAACTCCGAAGAAGGACTCCGTGTCCATACTCGCCAAACCAAACATTATGTATAAATTTACCCGTTACCTGCAGTTTGTAATGCGTTAACCGCACAATGATGCCCACTCGGATCTCGGAACACCTCCCCGAATGGCTATCGAGTGTAAAAATGGAACTGCAAACAGTGCAATTACAAAGCAATTACAGGAGTCTGGCCACCGAGTAGACACCATTACAGCATTCCGAGATGTGCAATTTGTCGTGTTCTCTGTCAGAGAGTGAACAAGCACGCTTTAACTTTCCCCGAGACGTTTGCTATACATCGTACGAAACCACCATCATACGTTCAGAAACAGATGGTAGTGAACCTTTGGCCACCCTGGTATTAAGATACAAGGAATGGATGTTCTTTCTACTCCTATTTCTTTATCCTTATTCGTTGTCTTCACCTTACATCTGTATTCGTGTTTATTATGATTGTTTTAAATCACGTGAGTGAAAAGTGATTGGTCGCTTTGAAACTTTTTGTCGTAGACCCCCGTACGTTCAAATGATTGTACTTCATTTCACGTATGTAATTGAAAGAGCGAACGAAATGTTTCCTAAGCATAAATCTATAGGTTATTGTACCTAAGTTCATAGTTTGCTTTGCTTTTATGTACAGCCTACATCAGTTAATTTTGTACAAAATGAATACCACTTGTTTCAACCGATTCGATCTCACAATACACTTCTCTTGCACACTTCCCTTCTCCTTGGTGCTCGTTATCAATCTGAGTCGGAATCGGCTATAATGAACTATTCGGTGGTTGAGTTGATTGTTTGTGTTCGTATCTTTGTAAAGGGCTAATCCCCTACACATCTTACATGATTGTCGTTATCTTCCTCAAATTCGATATTCGCTGAGCTAGCCTGTCTGATAAACAAACAAACAAACAGTTCACAAGATATTTCTTGAACCGGTTACTATAGTTCCCTTGCTCGGTACAGAATTCAGGGTAAACAAATACAATCAGACTCGGTAAGCGCCATACCAAGAGGGAAAAAATTGAACGTTTCAACTCATTTCCCCACCCGACCAACTGAAGTCCACCAAATTAACCTGGGGGATTGACTGTTCAATAAAGCGTTATTAGACAGTTCATGCTGGAATGGATTAGCACTACTGTTGAGCACCGAAGCCAGAGGAAGTTCAGATTTTTCACAAGCAAGCCCGCTATAAATTATCAGATCGGCTAAAATTATCAGTAATTTACAATCACATACCTGTCTCAAATTCAACAGCTCTGTCCGATAGACGGCTTGGTTCTAGTTTGAACACTAGCAACACATAGGCAGATTGTTGGCTGTTCATTTCGACCCGAAGCAGTAACCATCAGTTTCTCTCGCTGATTAGAGCTGACTAATAGTGCATCATCTCATTCAGGTTATGAGGACCGGAATGTTGACCGCTAGCCCCACGTGGTTTGACCGAATCTTTGTATCTAAATATACAAACATAACTGCTTGCGAGCAGTGTTGCCAATGGCTATGGTTCACTACTCTAAAACGGCTAGGTTGGTGTGACCTCGATGCCGCTAAGTTGTATTGCCACCCAAGTATGACACGTTGTCTATGACTTACAGCTACTTTTTAGTACGATCCATGGCTGACTCGTGTAGATAACAGTTCAGAGATGTAGGAAATCGAACGTTGTCACATATCTTCTTCAATTCAATATCACTATCAAGACTGTTCTTTTGAAGATCTCTGTCCGTCATCTTGGTGACAACAGTGTCAGTTCTAGGTTTACGGACTAATGCCGGAGAAAAAAATATCAAATGTTTCTGGTGTCTAGTATCGCAGGATAAAATTAATTGGACGATTTGTAAATGTGAGGAAAAGCAATCGGGTATAGGGAAAGACTAGTTTACATGTGCAACGTACCAAAGTCGCACATTAAAACACACTCGAACAACATACTGATACAAGGGAAATGTGCGTGTAGACTAAGAACAACAACTCAAACGAAACAGCCGTCACCAAACATGTAGATAATGTGTTCCAGAATGGTCCCACCCCAACTAGAGTTGGGAGCTAAGAACGCGGATGGTGCAAGCGTAATTTATCCAGGAAAGCAACACCTGGGTTATGCGCTTCAACACGACAACAAACAAATCCACTCATGTGTGTACTGTACTGGTTCCAGAACGTCACAGTTTCAACGGAAGCCAACACTCAGTTCCTATATATACCGAGAACCATTTCATGTCACGCTACACGTTTCTGTCTCTGTATTGGTCGGGGAAATATTGGGTTAGGTGATTAGTAGAAGTAAGGGAATGGAGATTGGCAGTGGATAATAATCGACTTGAATAAAGCTACCGGCCTGTAGCCATATTACTAATGAACACGACTCAATGAAACAACGTTTTGCCAGATGTAAACATTTGAGACTTGTGAGAATGGGCAATCAGGGTGGTCAGAAAACGCCCGATGTAGCTTGTCTCTTACATATGTACTGATCGAGTAGAATTCTAAACCTCCAAGCCGACTCACCCGCAGCCACATAGCTAGGCCGTATGGTCCACTGTGAGCAAACCATAAGTGTGAAGCGGATCTGTCTACGTAGTAACTTGCCGAATTCGTAATCTAGCATCAGCGAATAACCCCTCTAGCGTTCTGCCTTGATTAATGGGGGAGATCTATTTGTTCCCAACCTTGAGTGTGGAATATCTTGTGGACAATAATTAGGTCTCTCTTAAAATGCCTACAACGCATTTATAAATGACTTAATTCCACTGGTCTCTTTAATTAGCAGATTTTACTGAACCACATTACTATTCTAACTACCCGATTGTGAAGACTATCAATAATTGCCAACTACTTTTTAAGTTAAGAACGATAGAACTGTTACATCGCCTCCAAATGTGGAGCCGGCCATAGTCAGAAATACTTTGGGATGGGATGGTCTATGAATTCTTCTTGGGTGATGCAGTTCCCTTAGTGTTTTCATAGCTATGATTACACAGTTTGTAAACCTGCGCTGTTTGTCAGTAGGGCTCGTAGATCTTGGTTTCATACGGATACGAGTAGTTTAAGTCCTCTGAGATAGAAATCAGTTCAGTTCTGACTTTATTGGTGCTTGGCTTGCATTCACTGTCGTTGAATGAGGGGTTGTTTTCTATATATTACTAGGTCAGACAATTCTGCAAGGTTTTCACCCTCTACAACTCACTAG
>JTDE01002478.1:84467-100898 GCA_014338405.1 Paragonimus skrjabini miyazakii
GTATAATAAAATTGGTGCCTTGAACAGGTTGGGTGATTCAAAAACAAAAAGATTAAACCACAGATACCCTAAGATGGATCATTGCAGAATGCTACTGTTAACAGGAAACCAATTTGGTAACTATCCATATATTTTGACAGTGAATTTCCGTTGAGTTAGATACTTCTCAAGTCATCATCAGTGCTACCGCAGTTGTACTGTTTCTGCAGCTGGATAATGTGAGAAGCTGTATCAGAAGCTATGGTTGGGTCAAACAGATACCTGAATTATCAACCCTAAGTCGAAAGTCTTTGTTCACAAAGCACGAGTATTCCTTTGCTAGAGTAATAGAACAACTGGCATGAATATAGTGGTATGTATGCAGTTACAAAATTATACTTGTCTAGGGGAAGATAGGGTATGCGAGATAACTGAAATAAAAAGACATCTTATTCTACAGGACAAGTTTGTTTGTTCCATTTACATCCGACGACTCTTCGACGAAACACAAATCCAAGAAGACGGGCATAATTAGCATTACAGTATTCAAAATTGATGGTTGAATCGATATGACAGAAAGCGTTGATAGTCCTGTGACACACCAGATGCTTGTATTCAATGCGGCAAGTGTTACTGTTCCTGAAACATTCGGACATCAGTCCAGGTCGTATTATTCCATGCGGTCACTTACGACCGTCTGTTTACATTCTTCCACAGTCTGTGATCTATACTGTAGCATGAAAAACCAATTAGAATATCAGGCAGTTTCTCAGAACTGAAGTTGCACATGCCTGCTTCAGAATCTGTACCATATCCATTCGGCGTGTATGTCACATAATGGAGTAGACTGAACATTGCTATGGTGATTATTTCATTGATGCCAGCTGGGTGAATTACCACCGTGTTCGGAACTACCTCGGCTGACTGAATTTCAGAGATATACCTTACAGCATACATGTAACGAGAGGCAGTATATCGAATCATTTTCTGAAATTGGACATATCTCATACAGTGACGTGGAAAGTATCATAACTGTTATCAACATTGGCTGTTTCCTGTTTTTCATATCTTTTACCATCCTCAAGTTTACATGTACATTTGGGTGTTTAAACCACATGAATCGAAAATACACTTTTTCTCGATGGTCACGAGCCACGTATTCTCTCTCCGTTCCGTGACATCTGTACGTTGATTTTTGGGAAGTTAACGGCTAACGGAATTGACTATCCATCTCAGTGTATTTCTGGACTTTCCTATCTTCAAGATTACCTCTACTGTGGACTCAAAATCTCTTTGGAACAGCAAGATAAATTGAATCCATTCAGTTTACTGGAACTCTAAACCAACGCACTTTCATGAACTACTCTGAATAAGTTCCTTTTGTTTTCATCAAATTTTTGGATCGTGTTCGTATCCAAGCTGTAAATAGTATTTAGATCCACTACAGTCGGTAAACAACAACACAGTTTTCAAGTGAAACATGATTCACACCTTCGTGGAGAAAACAGAAACTTTAGCATCTTGACTTGACGTATTACGTGCACGTAGTCTAACTCTGTTTGAAAGATAAAGTTTCGTACATCAAAACATAGTGCACCATCCCCTTCCTGAATGACATCCTAAGAACAATACTCATAGAGGGTTGGAAATGCTGCCGCCACTGGCGAGGAATCGAAGTCAGAAGTGCTGGTGGTATAGACATTGAGCTATTTTGATTCTTACCGTTTGATCGTCGTTGACGACGTCATCATCATTCCATTTTGTTTTAACTTATTTGAGTTTAATTCATTCAACTAGGTTTGTCGAAATTCAATATATTCACTATTGTCAGTGTTAGATTTAGAATAACTTTGAATTTTGAATTTTTAAATTGCCATAATTGTCTTTGCTTTATCCTATGTTCCTATTGAACTTGTATGCGAATTATGTTCTATCATCGACAAGGAGTTCACGAGCGGACTTAGATAGAAAAGTTTAAAGCGCAAAACAGTTCTACTAAATACATAAAGATGATTGGCTAGTGACGTATTTATCGTGATGGTGATCGAAGCCAAAGGATATCATTACGAAAAGTGACTTACGCTGTATTACTTACAGTTCCACTTAACTCATATTCAGTGTTAACCCGTTAGAATAAAACGAGGGAGAGTGTGACTGGAGATAGTTGTTGTCCAAACGGTAGGTTAGTACAAGAATGAAAAAATCATTCGCTCGAAACAAAAAAATAGGGAGACTCCTTTGATAAGTTTTGAGCTGGGAAAAGAGATATTGACAACACAAGACGAAAAGCACTTCAATATAAGTTGTATTTTAATGTTTTCCATAAAAGATTAGAAAGGCAAATAATGATCTAAAGTTGGACCAAAAAATCAAGCAGAACATTCATTAAACAATGAACCAACAAAGCTGAAGATTAGAAAAATGGCAGGCCACTGTGATCCAAGTTTTTGAAGAGGAGAGCAGATGATTTTTCAGACGATGGGGATAGGTGGTGGATACGAACGAAAAGATAACTAGCTAACTCAAATTGCTTGCATCTTAAGTACCGGTTTTCAAGAGGCAGTGTAAAGTAAGCTGATGACTTGCCAGATCAGAGACTACCAAAGATGCCTCTTAGACACTGGAAATAGAGACGGACCAGCTACTGCACATTCTGTTGATACGATATCCAAGTTTTACAATAACGTAAAAAGCATTAATGAGTGGTAGACAAGCACCCTGACTTTCATCTTCAGGCTTCGGTTACTCTAGACAGATATTTCAAGACATCCGAAAATGGCGCTAGCCTTCACCGTACGAGCTCGCAAGTTACGGTCCATTAGCAGATCTGTCGATGGGTAGCTCCCTAGGCAGCTGAAACGTACGCAACTTTCCAAAATGTCGCCAATGACACATATTCTAGGTGTATGCACAGTAACCTCGCCCAGAGAAGACGGAACGAAAAAAATCGTTTTATCTACATTGATATGCAAATCGAACTTGACTGATGTGTTTGAGAAAGGCGTATTCGTTTTCTTCGGTTATCTTTCATTGTGTCCTGGTTAGCGCGCTGTTATCAATTAACAGTGGTGTCTGAACAATCGAGTCACGTGGCAGACATGGAGAAGGGAAGTGTTGAATATTCAGCTGACTATCATCCGTGGCGTATTTAACTTCCACACCGTTCTTCAAATTCTGAATAGCAACCGTCATCAACACAGTCAAACGTAATTCAAATAGGTTTAAGACCCAGACAATACTACGCTTTTTACAAGTAACACCTTCGATATGCACCTTCACTCTAATACCTCAATGCAACATTTCAATCAAATTGATCAGTTTATCTCGACACCCGAATTTACCAAGGACCGTCCGCAATGCCTCATGGCCCACGAAACTAAATGTTTTTATGAAATTCACGACGAGGACATAAAACGGCCTGTTGCGTTAACAGTACTTTTCATATAGCTGGTGAGCAAGGAACAACATGGTTGTCGTACTCCGACGCGCCCGGAATCCACAGTGGTTCACAAAACTATTGGTATCTAAACATTTACATCAGACCTACAGCGCATGTCTCTTGCAAGGCCCTTTAGAGCACAACTCGATAGCTGTCCGTGATCCAGTTGCTTTGCTGACCTTTGGATAAGGGCAAAACTATACAGTGACTGAACTGTTGTGCCCGCAAAGGAATTTTGGCCCGCGAAATTATGAATTGCACGAAATCCCTGACAATTTATGTAAAAACATAGGAAACCGAACACGTACACTCATTTACATGTCTCACATGTATCCGTACACATTAGGTATCAATGCTTTGTCATTCGTCTTGGTGACCCATCTCCCACAGTGCATACACAAGGTTCCAATAGTCGATTCTGATCTCTCGTTTTCCTTGCTTTGAGACCTGTCGTTTAGTTCCAAATCAAACGAACGTGCATATTTTACAACTGAACCACGGTGTGACTTTTTTCTGTTCCCAGATAGAGCGAAACAATTGTAACGTGGAATGATCCGTGGCTTGAACGTCATATCTCAAATATTCCCCCGCAGCCCATTTTTACCAGTAACCCCTCCGATCCGCGGTTAATTACTGGTTTTCTGAAACTAGGCAGATCCCGGACGAAAGCTGGTATCTCTTTAGTGGCTTTCTGGGGCAGGCTATTTACTATCATTCAGCTAATGGTAGCAGACCAACTTTGTAGGCCGCCAGTGTTTGTGTTCGATCCTTATGACGACTTGTAGTTGTCTGTATAAAATTCCATGGGCTTTTTTTAATCAATACTTTAATGGGCTGAACGGATGGATTAAAAATTGTCTTAAACGAACCACATAGCTTTTGTTGTCAACAGTCAACATAGACTTGCATCAAGTCAACTTACCTTCTCCAACTGTTGTTCTTCATTTCGTGAAACCGTTCAGCGAGTTGACGGTGACCGCCAGGGAATATCCCTCTCTTGTTATCATTGTCTGAGTCTGTTGTGGAAAAAACAAACACTTCATTTTTCCACTGTATCAAGCTTCAGATAACTGAACCATTATCCTCAAAACAGTCAGTGGGTTTCTGACGCTGGTTGAAGATTGTTTTTGTGACTGATGTTGCGACCTGATTCTTGAGAGGTTAACACATACTGTAAGGGTTAGTTGGTGAGAGACTGTCATTTAGAGAAACGGTTACTTCACTTTGAAACGTCATCTTCGTCTTTGAGTTTGCTAATCGTTTAACCTTCATTTGTCGTCTCTATTCTGGCGTTATACAATAAAAAGGCTTGCAAATATGACTAAACAATCCAGACACAAAATAGTCTAAAATGTGTGTTGCTTTCGGCCCCGAGCATGACTAGGGTGGTAGGTACTTGGCAGGTGTCGCGCTTTCATAACATCACGTAATCAAGTAATTTGTGATGACCGCTTCGTAGGTGAATCTACTTTGTGATATTGCATGTATCTAGCGGAAACTGGACGTGAGTAACACAGTGGTGAAGCAGATGATCAACGTTCTTAATGACTACCACAATGTCATGGGGTCCGAGGACTCCAGGCCAGGCTACCGAATCGCGTCTAAGCCGCGCGGTGAACTTGCCTAGAACAAGCAGTCCGTCACTCACCCCTGACAAGTGAACTGTGACCGACAGTTGATCATAGAACTGGTCCTTTATATCACCAATGTGACACATAGCCGGACTATAGATACCGAAAATGTAGCAGATGTACATCGACCGAGTCGTAGGCTCATGGACATGATCCAAGTACTGATGCCGTGCGGTTCGTCCATCACCAAGGCGTTCATGTGGTCAGCAACTACGAAACTGACATCATGCTGCCCACCACCGTCTGTCAGATAATCGATCCGGTAGAAGGTGTATCCAGCATCTGCATCTCAAAGCTTATCTTGGTCTGCAAGCCTTGCCTCACTTATGGCTGCGGTATCGATGTCCCAGGGGCTTATTTCCATCGCGATCAGTATGGTGTGGTTTTCCGGTTGTCCTCTAATTCATCACTCCAGCTGTGCACGTACATTCCATGCTCGATTAGACAGTGTCTTGCATCAAATGGCGTGTATCCAATTGAAATGAGGGACCTCAGCTTGAATGTCTGATTTAGATGTCCATCGTACGAGGGATAGGAATATGGTGTTTACTTGTGGACTACCAGGAGCAAGTGATCCATGATTCTGATTCACTTTTTAATCCGGGACCAACCCAGCCTAGGGCGCAGTGGATGAGACTGACGACTCATTCTGAAATTATAGTCCGATGATCACGGCAGACCGCTGGGTGATCGGATGGCTCTTTGTTTGAGGGCAAAACTGACGCAACTGTAAATATAGTTTTTGTATACTCATAGGTTCTTGCCTCAACGTAAGTAGTCGGTAGTGCGAAGTACACATCTATGAGCGTGCTTTTGTCCGGCTGCTCTTCGTTGATCTATTTGACATGGTGGAACCTGAAAGAACATAGCCTGTACTCAGCATAGCTCTCCGGATCAAAACAATATAGAAGCCTGGCCACCATTTCAAGGTAATACAAAAAGCCACACGCACTCGTATCAAGCATAAAATCGAAGATATGAGAATGGTGACCTATGCAACACAGTTGAAAGGTGATATCTGACTGAATGGTTGACCACAATGAAAGGGACATCAAAACTTTTGAGAAAGAAAAAACAAGAGATTCATCATCGGTAAGACAATGTGAGATGGAAAGAAATGGGATTGTGGTGAGCTGGTCATCGTCAACACCGTTTGGACCATAATATGAACATCGACAGATGTTTAAACAGAAGCACTATGGCTGTTAGCCAAACCATTACGTAACACACAGTACACCCGTGTAGCTCGTTTATAATGCACAATCCATCCCAACCACATTCTTTATCATTAAAACAGCAGTAATATTGAGGTTTGTCTATATTTATCGGATCAGTCTGCTTTCTATATTGTAATTTCACCGGAGTCACCTTCATGAATAGTGCGTTGAACGAATAAAGTCTATTTAGCCGGCAAAATCTAAACTTTATCATCCTAAGTTTCTCTGTACCAGTAATGTTTAATGCCAAGAAAAAATCTGTATAATATTGGTTGGAATATGCCTGAGGCGAATTAAGTATTCATAATTACGGCGCAATTTGTAAACAAACAGTGACTTGGTTTATTATTGACGTTTCATTGCTGACACAAACCTTATTAAGACCACGTCATTGTGCTTTATCATCTTGACATTTCACCACTGTCCTCAGTTTGATGGACTCTGTTTTTTTCTACAATGAACAGTGAATCCATATTGCACTTAAGGCTGAATTAGTTAGCACTTGTGAATGAACCGCTACCTTCGGACGTCATCTACATCGCTCAGACCAGACGGGAGACGGCATTGCGATCCTTATATATGCCTTCATTGAAATTTGCATTTAACACATTTGTAAACTTTGTGATTGGATCATTCTTGTTACCTGTATGACAAGAGGCAGTTCAGAACGGGTATGTAGATTAGAGGCGGAATTCACTTCAACCCAGGCGCTGGTCGACAAATCTCTTGGTATGGAGGTGAATAACCGTTGCACGGCATTCTAGTACGAACGAGTTAATCTGGCTGGTATACTTGTTGATGACTGAAGAAGAAATCGAGGGACTGGTTTCTGAAAACAAGTCCAGCGATGAGATGTTGATGATCGGCCATCACAGAGGAGTCATACAGGTGTGCTTCCGATATCACCAACAGGAATCTCCACGTTTCCAAATGCAAGTTTATGGTAATTCGCTATCAATAGAATGGTCCGCTTTACACTGTAAAAGTGTCATCGAGAAATCTGATTACATGAAAATGTGTTAGATCTAAGTGTAGAGTAGTTTGAATGGAGTAAGACGTGTCTAAACACTCTAAGTCATTTGATTGACCAAAATTTTACTTATTCCTGGGCTTATTCCCGTGGTGGAAAAGGGTAGAGAAGCATAGGGTACAATGAGAACACGCTTCACCTACATCTTTGTCACACGTGAACTGTTCGTACACCAGTATATAGCTCCCGTTAACGTCAAAAACTTGCTACCTATCGTGCGACACTCATTTGCGAAAGATAGATCGACGAGTGCGGATTAGAATAATAGCCACGACGCTGATATTTCTGTTCACGTAGAGTCTTGCTCTAACTCACCGGAGCATAACTTTCTTTTCTGATGTTATCCCCAGTTTTGTTTATGTTCCCTTGGTACACAAAATTGCGACTCTTTATGAGCTTCTATTGTATTGGTGTTAAACTTTGTGTACAAGCAAATCATTGTTCATTGTCAACCAAAAAGCTTGAATGTGTGCCGTCTCACTGAACTTAGACAATCGGAATGTGCACCACGTGGGCTAGTGCACAGGTTCCATGTCACAAGGAATTGACCGATCTCTTGGTAAGCTGTTGTGCGGAACGCAGTGTCAGTCGGGCAGGTTCGAAAGCCCGGATCCTGTGTGATGGCAACACACATTTAGGACTTATCGATCGTGGTACATGTCCTGCTGAGCTCAAACGCCTGGCCGACACACCAATAATCTAGTATGCTAGATAGGAAGTTCAAAAGCGGCCAACATGGCTGGATATAACGTAGACATACATCGTCTAGTAAGACACAGAATGATTGTTTACTGGAAGTGTGCAGCTAACAACCACAAGTGCGACTGATGTGTTTTAGTGCACTGAATTTATTGGCTGCGCAGCGACCACCGCGATTACCCACGAGAACTACAACATATCGAATGGAGCATATGGAAGCAGTCTTGATCAATCCTGGTGACTGGTGCCCGTGCTAACACACTAAAACAGCTTTATTACCATGTCACTGTAGCAGAACTATTTTGTGAAAGTACTACTTTGAGTCGGCATTCAAGTCAAATTGAGTGTACGAAAACTAGCGAAACTTCCTTATGAAGTGCAAATTTACTTGCTGCTAACTTTTCACTCCAATGGTTGGTGTTGTCATCAGTTTCACTGACAACTAATTTTCAACTGTGGGCAACATTTCAGCTGAAAGCTCGACTTTACTTTGATATATATATATATATATCCGATCACAGTAGAAGTCCAACGTTTGTCCTGGTCGTTAAGTAACTGAATTTCATCATTCGGTTATTGTTTACGTGTGGACAATTGGTTGTCTTGGTTACCTGAGCGAGATAAGGGGAAGAGCCGTTCTGTTTGTACTGTCCATTAGATGATTACCAAACTACGCGTGTGAGCCATTAGCCAAATGCTTCACGATCCTATCAGTCCGATACAGACAATGTCTACAGGGCTTGCCCAACATTGGTATGCACATTTTGCTTGTTTTGCCCAACCCCCGACAGAAAACGGATCGTCGACAAGATGGACCTAATTACTCTGCATGACCACAGTGAAAGCAAGTCAGTGAATTGCCTAATCCCGTTTACGACATGCCTTCGGTCCATCATAGTCTTTTGAGGCTTGCTGACGCGTGGACTAATGGTTTCTAGTTGGGTGTAACTCTAACTGATGGGTCTGCTGATAATTCGATCTCCGTCATTATTATCAACGTCATGATTAGTGTTGGGTGAAGGGACCGATCATACCGGCTCTTTTTGTAGATGCATGGCATAGATAAGGTTAAAGAAGATAGAAATGTCGTGGATTGAGAGACGTGGTTGGATGAAAACAAGACTAAAGTCCCGCGTTAACTAGCAGTACAGTTTTAGATAGAGACAGTTAATTTATTATACGTTCCGGATATATCGGAAGAATAACTACTACAGTTCATGAGAAATTTGAGATGTATTTATATCGACTAACTCTGTCCTCTTGATCACTCAAAATCAATAACTTTCAGAAATTTATTAACGGTAACCGTATAGTTTTCTATAAGCATACGACCTTACGAGAAGGGAGTTAGAGAAGATGCAATACTGTACGCGTCTGTATGTAAGATAATCGAATTCAGCATTTGATTCGACGAGGCTGAAACAATGGTACTGTTTGTGCTGGGTTCTTTTCTTGCGGGCATCCATACTTGCTGATGTCACAGTCCTCAGAAGTGCGGTTTTCGACAGTCGTGGTAAGTCACAGCACGGGGAGCAGACATGAAACCGAACAACGACTCGTTTATTGGGCTACACCTGTTGTATCAAGGTCAGCCGGACGCAACGAAGCTGACCGATTCATTGTTTAAATGGTAGGCTACAGGAGTTTGATTTATTGAGGAGACTGAAAAGTTGTGCACATGTTTCCAACCCATAATTAATGTGGCGTAATCACCAAAATTTTGTAACTTTCGGTAACCACAATGAGATGACGGGTATAACGTATCTGTAATACTAACCATATAGAACTTAAAGAAGAAAATCGTCTAAAGCTGCCTAACTATTTTAGTAATATTCCTAATAAACCAGAGGTCAGCAGATTTATTCCTAGGACGGAATGAGTTATTCCACTCGATGGAATGTGTGCCATATGCACAGATTGCTAATAGGTCTTGAAATAACAAGACATGGTAAGTTATTTGTAATTTTGTTGTTGTTGTAACAACGTTCAAGTTGTGAGATACTAATTACAACAACCTAATATAATGTATGCTGTTGTCTTTTACAAGAAAGTCACTCATAATTATGTGACAGGCTGGATAAGAACTGGTGCACAACGCCATCTGAATGAACATTACTTTGTTGGGTTTGAAATATTCACTTTGTGTATTTGAGGTTTGGAGATAATTTCTTTATTAATAAAGGTCAGATGAACGCAGTTACACTATATTCACGTAAACTTTCAAATAAACATTAATTCAAGATTCTTGAAGTGATGGTGTACAGAATGGTAATAATGCCAACTCATTTGTATAAAAGTTTGATCTCTTTATGTTACTGTGCTACACTTCACTGAGTCTGTTTCAAATGCACCTTAATTCACTGCCCACTTCTGTGTTACTGGCAGTTCCAATCAGCCTGAATTTGCTAGCCTTAAACGAAGGGGCAGGGAAACTCCTGATGCGGCTCGTGTATCACACACAAATATTTTGTCGAGAAGACAGACATCAAGTCATAATTGAAGCGTACTCAACAGCAAACAAAACAGAACACCGTAACACGTTCGCCAAACATACAAAAATACCATCTGATATAGTGACCAACCCTTACGCCGTCAATAGGATTAAAAAAACAACGCTTACCGGTGGCCACGAAGCATTATGTTTCTACTGCAAGTGAGTTGATTTAGACTGATGGAACAGTGGATATTGTGTGTCAGTTTGCCACCGTCGACTGGACAGTATCCGTCGGAGGGAAGCAAGTTATCCTTTTCTATATTGCACATAGGACAAAAGTACACCTTCGCTAGAAACGAACAAGTTGGCTTAAGGTATTGCGGTTCCTTGACTCAAGTCATCAAAACACTAATAGGAAAAACGTCGTGGTATGTGAACAATTTATTTTTTCATGTTAGCCGTACAATAAAAACGATCCGGATATACAATTCAAGAGACGCATACCAACAACAACTGATCGGAAGTAAATTTAGGATGACATTCATTATTAAATTCCAGGCGTATCACATTGACTATCTTTAGTTTATCAACACGACTACATTGTTGGCCCAAACCTTGGGGACTGGGTGCAGCAACAACAGTCATACCACGCCAGAGCCCAGTATGGGTTAACCTATGTTGTTTGCTGTCACCGGGTTGTCGCACCTCACCAGTTTAACAGCCTTCGTTGCAAGTCAACAATGTTATTCTGAATAGGTTTACAGATATACCTATCTATTTAACCTGGGTAGTTAAACTTATGGCAACTGAATAAGCAGGTAATCTACCGCACGATAAATGTCGTCAGTGCGGGTAAAAATGAGCAATTAAACCACACTACTAGTGAGTAGCCAGATGGGTGTACAGGTTGAATTATCGGTGAAAATTACTATTGGTGAGCAATCAAACATAAAACCGTTTTCCGGATACAAAGTTATCGTTAATGCCTGTTTTGCTACGAAAATATTATTATAAGCAAATAAGCGCTTATGTCACTTTAGTCGTTATGGTATCTACCAATCCTGTCCTTTTATCTTACTGCCTTCAATATGAGCTAACAACAGTCAGTGCGCGACCGGGTATTAAAGATGAAGGCTTTGTGGTTACCGACTTCCGATCATGCAGACCTTAAGAACATTTTGGAGGATGTGGATAGCGTGACCGGATTCAAGACCAATTGGATGAACCTGGTGATCCTCCGAATGCTCCTGAAAGCAGGTCGGAAGAGATGGTAGAAGTCCCGCGCCATGTCCCACGGAGCCGCAATGGACTGTTGACAGATAATCGCTGATCGCCGAATTCGGTAATTCTGTAAACTGATTGGAGGCAGTACAGCGGCTCAATGGCATCCAGCTCGACTCTGGAGACATCACTTTTGCTTATAACACGCTTGTGTGAACAACGCTGACGAGACTCCTTTCGGGGTTGTAAAAGGAATCAGGTCAGTACATTTTGCCGGACCGTTTCATGAAGTTGATTCCGTCCGCAGTCCGAAAACAACTCAATACTGCTCTAATAGCCTGTTCGACGAGTTCCGTACGTTTGTGAGGCCATGATAAATGAATGTGTGGAAGCCCAAAAGTCATCAGGTAATGTCGATCGTTCGTTTCGTTAAGAAAGTGCCACTTACACCACAGCTGCCCATGACTGAGGCCACAAACGCTGGCCTCAACCTGTTGTCGTTGGAGCGAAGCCCAATTTCACACCTACCCATGTACACATACCGTGGACCTCATGTGCATTTATCCACACTCACGTAATTACAAAGTCACAAGCTTTCGATTCTTCTCATATAAACACGGAGAGATGCGAAGCGACTAGCCGAGAAACAGCGGCGGCTAGCATGCCATCCGTGCAATTTCTCCGTGAGAGTATCACTGTTGCCTCCTCTATCATTCAGTCTAGATCTGTTTGTTCCATCACATCATCCTAAGCTGATTATAACTGATCAAGCCTGCTTTTGTTAGCAAATTCTCAAGTTTTATTGTTAGGCGTTACTTCTCGACACGCTTGTAAATTGTACTTTATTGCTTGTTCCACCACCACTTTTTTCTGATCTTAATTAGATGACAATTGATAGTAAGTATTCGTTATATTTCAAGTTGAACATCACCCACAATTGATCGCAGCTGTCGCATTCCCATAGACTTTCCAGTCGGCCTCTTTCGAAAACAAGCACTAGACTCGAGTTTCGCTCTCAGTAGAGCTCGTCGAAGGGGGCCGACTGGAAAGTCTATGGGAATGCGACAGCTGCGATCAATTGTGGGTGATGTTCAACTTGAAATTAACCAAATCCCCGACTACTCATCAGTATTCGTTATATATGACATCATTCCGTTAAATGTAATAAACCGGCCTAAACGGGGTGTCACCGAATTTAAGAAATATCGACCCAATGATTTTCTTGGCCAGATTGAACCATAATGCCACCAAGTAAGCGCCGGCCTGCTAGAAATTTCAGCTCTTGAAGGGGGTTCACCACTCAAATCAACACCACAATCAGTCAGTCAGTCAGTAAAACCAGGGAACTACGGTCAGTGGACTTGATATGCTCCTTCCGCCTACTATCTCTAGCGGGCAGTAAATTATCGTTATGCAAGAACATTTCATAAGATGAACTAAAGCAGCTGCCACAACTAGATGGTGTACGTGGATGTTAGATACACAGGTGTGACGAAACACAGAGGTTCAGACTATGGAATCCTGCACAAAATCTTAACAGATCAGACCCCCTGCTTCGAGTATGAAGGTGTTCGAAATCGTTCAAAGCGATCAAGTCTTTAACAATTTTACTGGACAGCTTACCACTCTCAATCAAACGATTTCACCAGTAGAAACAATGGTGGATAAATGCCAGGACAGTGTGGGGGTGTTGTCAACAACTCTGTCAACCTAGCTCTGCTAACGAAAATGCTCAATAAAGTGCGCGCCATTCGAAATAACATATGGGGCAAACGTCACGACTCTCAGTTTATCGAAAGATGCCTTTTGGGAGAATCAACGAATGAATGCTCGTAAGTTGGAAGAGAAGCGTGGTTGCACAACCAAAACCTCGTAGTCATCGAGAAGGTCGCCAAGGAACAGTCACTCTCAAAATTATCTCACCGAAGCGTTGTGTATGAAACTGGCTTGAAGACCAAGTACAGAAGGCAACGAAGTCTGAATACGACAGAACCTGGATAAAGAAGTTTCTCGAGACAACAACGGAACCCTACAACATAATGGGACGTTGCGGCGCAGTACATTTAATCAGGGAGGGGAAAAACAAACATCAGAATCACGGCAGCCAGTTAGGCAGATGGCATGATTCCTAGGTAGAGAAGAATGTACACCAGACATGGCAGCATCATACTCACCGATTCATAAGCTACTGAGAGGATGTGAGGGTGTGCAACACGTGATCGGATGTTGCTACAGATGGAATGAATTTTGAGGAGGACTAGCGTAATGAAAATGGACGATCGAACCTTGCACCTTATGAGTGATCAGATGGATTTCTGTTTGCATGAGTATCATTGCAATCATCATCATCATCATCATGGGCAGGAAACCAGTCTGGTGGATATCCATTCACCACAGCTAACAGGTCCACTCTCTGAGTACATATGTGTTGAATTTTCGCAGCAGGGTAGGTGACAAACTTGGTTTAAAAGCTTTAGAAAAATCGAAATGTATTGCATAAATGGGCACTACTGCGTCAATAGCACTCGGCCAAAAATCACAAGCAATCGATGTGTGTACGATCAAGGAATACGCTTTATGGAAACCGTGCTGCATAATAGAGCCAGGAGCGAATCATTCAGTAAGCCTTGAGACCACCGAAAGAAAAACTATCGGTCGACTGTTTATTGTGCAGACCTCCGAGGATATGTGTGCTTATGCACTGTCTAGTTTTTAAACAGGTCGCCAGTTAAGAAGCAACTGATGAGTACATCTTACTGATGTGCTAACTCCCTAACGCAGCTTCTCAGGACGATCAGGAATTTAAACTCCAGACCCGACGGCTTGTACAGTAATGACTTTTCGAAATTGGTTCTAAATTTTGATACACAGATTTGGGTTGAAGTAATTGGTTTGCTTTCCATATGCTGCGAAGTCGCTTGTGATGTGCAGTTACGTATTGTTTACACAGAGTGTTGACGGTATCAGCATCTGTACTGACAAACTTAAATAGTGTTCAGGATTATGAAAGCCGGTTCATTGCAACCTTGCTTTGAATCAGTTTCATGTTCATAGTCAGCTTTTGAACAACATAGCGTTGATAACCAAAAATAGATATTGTCTCACAGCCAACATGACGCGTTTGTATCATGTGAGTGAGTAGTCAAATACAGGCCCAGTCTGTTCTATCTGATACATGTTCCACGTCGCATGTTTCAACTTAATCCGGTGTTTAGTTTGCTTTTTCAGGCCTCTTGAATTTTTACTGGTTAGAAATAATGGAACAAACTTGGTACCGGCATCTGGTACTTCCTCGACGGCGATCTGCCAGGGGTAATGCAAGCTGAGTGTGTTGGTGGAAGTAGTTCATGTAAGTACACCGAAATGTGTCGAATTGTTTGAGAATTCACCTTATACCAAGCCATTAGACTCACACTTTTGGGGATATATAATCTGTTCCTGTCCAAATGAATAGGCTTTGTTGTTCTGTGAACAAGATGACCAAGTGTATCTGTGAATACCGATCATGTCAACCTCGTATGTAGGAATATAATCAAGAAAAGACGGCTGTTGACCCATTTACCATCTGGTATGATACTTTCAAGATGAAATAAATCAGCTCCCATTACTACTTAGAAAAGTGCCTTGGCGAAAAAAGATGCCACAGCAGCAACCCATTGTCAGTAGGACTGAAGTCTCCTATTATTTAGACATAAACGTAACCTGAACGTACCATTCCGCGCAAATCGGTGAGCAGAACCGTATCGATTTGTGCGTGTGCGAATATCTTCCTGTAGCAAATAGAGCAAATAGAGTTTTGTGTGAAGTCAACTACTTACCAAATAGAGTAATGTATATTTAGAAGCACTCGCTTGCGGGTATATGAGGTCTATGGATGAGATCTGAACTAAGAAACGTAGGTAAAAGACCAAGTTTGAATAAATCAAGCTTATCACCAAAGACAGCATGGCTTCCGTAAGGAATAGTCATGCGTCACAAATGTGCTGAATGTTCGTGACTTTTGGACAAAAGCTGTCTACGAAGGACTGGTCGTTTTTGTGTTACATTGACTTTTTCAAAGTTTATGGTAGGACTTATTAACCCCATCTTTCTACGGAAATTCCATTATTATGGCCTCGATGAACACTTAATTACGTGACTTGAGAATTGTTCAAATGAACGACGGTTCAGCGTCAAGTTGAGCGGACAGTTAGCACAGTGGTCTTTTGTCAACAGCGACGTTCTGCAAGGAACCGTTTTAGGAGCCTTATTGTTCATTCTTGAACTGCTCTCCATGGCCAAGTCATCAAAGTTACTCTAGGCCGAAGACGCAAAGCACTGGCGGATTCCAGAATGAGGGAACGATATGGTAACCCCATATAATGATGTAGACGTTGGTCTATAGAAAGTAATCTACCGTTCATTGTCAACAGATGTAAAATAATGCACAGAATGGTGCTGATCACTAAAGTGGCGATACAGAACTACTCGTATCAGTATTCGAAGGAGACCTAGGGACCTCAGTGGTGGCATTTTGAGTCTGCTCACAAACTGTGCAGCCTTGATAAGGAAAACTAATTTGGGTGCAACCCACCCTGCACATTTTCCCACAACGTTAAGCTTCATATTCTGCCCACATCTTGGAATGCGAATATAATCCTGTCGTATCTTTAGAAACTATTTGATGTTTATTTTGAGACAAGTCACTAGAAGAATAATGGGGTTGTAGAGTCTGTTAATCTTTTGTTCTCTTACTATATACTGTTCTTCATACCTATTATGTTCATTGTACATATAAACCA
>JTDE01002479.1:9527-27735 GCA_014338405.1 Paragonimus skrjabini miyazakii
GAAAGAATTCGTGAACACTGCCCGGCATGGCTTCGCTCCGGAACAACAAAGAACATCAATTCATCCATTCTGGCCCACCTAGTTGACTGTGACCGACACACAGACACAGATAAGGCGTTTCGCATCGTCTACCGTGCCCCGGCCGCCTTGTCACGAAAGATCAAGTGGCGCATCCTGTCCATAGCCGAGGCGGTCGCAATCCGATTACGTAAGCCGGATTTGTGTGTTCAAAAACAGTTCGTTCACACCCTGGGATTACCGTGGCCAAACACCGGCAGTCAACGCACGCGACAGTTTGATCCCGTCCCCCCCCAACTCACCCCAATTAACACTGACTTCCTAAAACCCACCTGCCTTGTGATCACAACCACAACGAAGTCGTGTTTGTGTTTCACCCAATTGCTCTACCCTCGTACTATTTTTGATCAATAATTTTCCTTACAGTTTCTTGATTTGATATATAATTGTACCGGCCTAAGATGAGAATTTATCGAAAACAGTTCTGTTCGCCGAAACCAAAATTGTTCTAAACGAGTATCAAGCAATGCTTTGAAGCGATCTCTAGAAGCGTCGCTAACGACTTCCACAGGGCTGAAAATCTCATAAGAAAAGAAGTGCTGCCTAGGGCAGGTCCGAAGACGGAGCTTAGAAAGCTTCGTGTTACGTCCCTGCCGGCTTTTACGATTCGACATGACAAAGAACTGTTCAGCGAGACTTACTCTAACGAAGACGTGTGCGGGAATTGAATAACCGCGAAGTCAAGTAAAGGAAACTTTTCCCGTCACACATTTGAACAGAGAAACCGGAAACAGTCTTTTATACAATGTAACTATCGAGCACATATAGTCGCATCTCATCAGGTACACACTGCAGTCTGTGATTTTATAGAACTTAATTCTAAAATATGTTTCACCAGTGAGCACGAACATGATGAAACCCTGGCGTTTTTAGATATTCTTATGAAGCGCCAGAACACCGGTTGCTTACTGCGATCCGTCTACCGGAAACACACTTGGACTAGATAGTATCTAAGCTTTCACAGATTTGTTTCGATTCGGTACAAGCGAAATCTGGTAGACTTTGCTAAATCGCTCAAGGAGAATCTGTTGAAGAGAAACATTGACCAAAGAGATGTAATTCTTGAGAACCACACTCAAAGAAAATGGCTATTCTTCAGCATTTGTTGAGAAATTCATCAAAAGAAAGCTGGCCGCCGCGATGTGTTCAACAGCTCCCAAACTGAACGTCTACCTCCGTTTTCCATACAAAGGGGATGACATCGCCACTCTGTGGAAAACGCGTCTCACGGCGGCCACGGGTCGCACGTTTTTGCAGCGCAGTTGGTCACGCAGTTCGCCACCACCCGAATCCCAACGCCACCTTTGAAGACAACGCTACCACTCAGCTCCAAATCTCACATCATTTATGAATTCCGGTGTGAGTGGCGGGTCACTTACATGGACAGAACGTAGCGGCACTCACGTAATCAGGTCACCGAACACATTCTAGTTTGGGTTCGCAAAACGATCATGGAGACCACAATACCGGGCTCAAGTCAGAATGTGACAAGTCACAAGGAACCAGCGTCATCGATCGCCCTACACCTGTTGACTTGTCGACCCCAACTTAACCTGGGGAAGGCGTTTCGGATATGCAACACAAATCGAAGGCTTCTACGGTTCGCGTAGGCGGTAGCAGTTAGCGAACGGAAGCCATCCCTCTGCGTACAGAAGGACTTCTTTGTAAGTACGAGATTTCTCTGGTAACTGATGTGTAGGGATATATGTGAGTGTGCGTGTGCTTGTGCGGTAGTTGGTTTTGGTGTTTTGCTTCAAAATGCCCAGTAAACTTTACTATACAAACCCACAGACTGCAGTATGTACCCAATGAAATGTAGCAAAATGTGTTCAAGAGTTACTTTGCGTAAAAACTGTTTCGGATGCCTCTGTTCAGTTCGCAAAGTCGTCGAAATTCATGCATATACAAATCAAGCATTTCAATATGAGATTCGCACGCTACATTTCTTAGACCGTTGACTAGTTCGGTGACCGCGCTAAGCACGCTTAACAGCTAATACGTCTTTCTTTAGGCCGGTATACACGACTTGATTTGCATACTCGAGAAGCTTTCTTATATAAATTCCGTAAAGCGCTTGAAACGCTCTCTTGTCTATGCGGGTGAATGTGCGCTTAATCTTCCTAAGAGCGGCAAATCCTTTTCTCGCTTCCATCTCACGATAACGAGCGTAAGATAAGTTAGACGGCAACAAGATGCCGGATCTTTCTTTCGATCGGTTATCATGATATCTGCTGTGTCGAACGCACAAGGAATCACGGAGGCATTGCCACAGTCTCCACCGAGTGGCATTTGCGCACACTTACTGTCCTTTAGTGGAAGACTCCGGTGGTCCGAGCAAAACTTAATCACGTCAAGACCAATCTGTAGTGCTCTGGAATCAGTGGCATTTCGGGTTTTTGGATTATCGGCATACAGGAGGACGTTGCTATAAATATTTTCCGGATGGTCATTGATGTAGATCAGGAATAACAGAGAACCTAACACTGACCCTTTAGAAACTCCCATAGAAACAAAAGAGGAAGAGGAAAGAACTGATCCAGTTTTAAATCTAAACATTCTATTATCGAAGTAAGATTCAATCCAACAAAGAACATTTCCTTGAATACCATAGGCTCCCAGTTTGTGCTCCAGGGGGCCGTGTGGGAAATGGTCAAAAGCCTTAGCAAAGTCGAAGATGGTAGCATCTGAGATAAAACCACGTGTACAACCGTGAAAAAACTCACTTTACTCTATAGCATTAAGAGATGATCACTCCAGGTTATGTTGGTTCGCGCATTCTTGAGCTTGTTTACAAGGGGCGCCTTGTCCGCGGACCGATTTAAGTCAAAACTATGACGGGTTCTTTGCTGGAGCTCTTTTTCTTACTCACTAGGGGATGGAAACGCTGGATTAAGTGTACGGAACTGACAAACATATGTCGAAAACTTGCACCTACCAGGTGGCTGAGTTTGAAGCTGCTTGCAACAGAATGGACACTCACATAGCTGTTTATCTGCACAGGTTCACCGCAGTATTCACACGGTAATCCTGTGTGAGGCGTTTTCACCTACCTTGGCTGTTAGTTGCTCGTAGAGTTACCACTGGGTAAAGTGAGTAAAGATAAGCCAACCTTTGCACGTTCTACTGTTTTACTGGCAAAGGTTATGATGCCGTTAAAATGGGTCATTTCCCAACGACTGCTTCATTTATATAGTCTTGCCGGTAAAAGACGCAGGGCTATATACTGGCGGTTGAAGTTAGTTTCAGCGAGAGGCTGAAGCTGAAGACCCACCAACTTTCGTACTGGAAAATTATACTCCACAATCCACTGCTCATAAATTGAGACGCAGCCCTGGTAAGCAAAAACTGATGCCACAGAAACCCTCACGGTAGGGGTAACAATGCTTCCTAAGTACTTAAAAAGTGTGGATGCAAGAAGATCACGTCGAACGATAAAGAGAACACCTGCAGGTGCATTGCACAATGTCCACAACGAAAGCGTCGTCATCATGTTGTACACACAGCTGTATTGCTCAAGGTGGTTATTGTACAACCTTTTACCTTGCACTCAGCTATTGTTTCGTAATGCGGTCGTGGCATTCGTCCGTTTATAGGTTTTCAACAAGGTGACTGGCGAACGTGGTCACTCTCCAACGGATGTTCTATAGGTACTAGTCAACACCCAAAACTTCATGCCGATCGCAGCCGCAAATGTTTTGTGTTCCGAGTGCACGCGTTAGGCGATCACTGGGGATCCATAGTTTCTGACTGACAAACAAGTATTATCCACTTGCGTGCTTTTAGACGTCGTTATGTACATGGGAGCAACGCAACATGACGTTACATCCGTACACAGTATAAACTGTCCTCATTTGTTCAGCCACGTGATTCATCATACTTGTCTTCACCGCTGTATCCCCACGATACCTGGAAAAACTTAAAACAGCCCACGTAGTAAAGTATACTCCTCACTATGCACGTAGCCGTATATCATCGATCGGCCGTGTCCCATATCATCTGTAGCTGAAAATCGATATAACTTTAGGCTTCAAAACTATCGGAAAATGTTCTATGACAGGCTTGTGCTTGTTTGTTTCATGTGCCCCATCCGCGTTTATCACAGGCGGAAAACGTTTAAATAGCTTAATTTGTGTTTGCTATGCATGGTTGATTTGCGTATATCTGTTGCATTCATTCTGAACGGTGCGCAGTAAATCTTTCGCATTAATATCCAAAAGCACCTCCATGAGGTTCTCTGACGCCCAGTAAAAGTTTTGCACAACAAACTCAGTTGACATTGCAGGCTCCAGCTTGCGCCAAATGGTCATCGGTGGTGTTACTGGGACACAAAGTGGGTCAAGGTGGAATCAGACCTCTACCGAAGAAAATATTGACAATTGGAGAGACTGTGGCTCCGAGTTCTAAACGAACGCTGAGACCATTTTTGGGTCGAGCAGGGTATTACAGTCGGTTCGTGAAAAATGTTCAGTCCTTTACATCACTATTGTATGTACTTCGTCGAAAAGACAAGAAATTTGGATGGACCGACGATGTCCAGAAGGCGTTCACGCGAGTGCAACAAGCGATGAACGAGCAACAACTAACTCTGAAACTTCCGAATGCAAAAGAAACGTTCATCATAGCATCAGGTGCCAGTGTCCGTTGCATCGGGGCAGTACTCAAGCAAAGGGACGGAGTAACTGACTATGCCAGCAGGGTCTTGACCCCAACGGAGCAGAAGTATTCGGTCATTGAAGAGGAATGTTTGGCAATCGTATGGGCACTGGACAAGTGGAGGCCGTACCTGTTGGGTCAACAGTTCCACGTGGAGACGGATCACAAACCCTTGGAGTGGATCAGGACTGCGAGGGACCCGAGAGGAAAATTAGTCCGAAGGGAGTATACAGGAATAGGACTTCGTGATCAATCATGTGCCCGGTTCTGACAATTGTGTCGCAGATTTTCTTTCTCGACCGCCGATAGAGGACAAACTCCCAAAGTGACCTTTGGAGTCAACGGCTTAGTAATGGAGCAGGACCCACAGACACTAGTGCGTCTACAACATCGGGATAAGGTCCTCCGGAAAGTGATCGAAGCTCTTGCAAGAACCTTGGGAATCCCAACACATACTAAGGATGGATAGCTGAAAATAATCGCTTCCCAGTGGAGATGAGTTGGCTTAAACACTGCGGACGTATTGACGTAACAGCGTGGCGTTGTGCGTTCTTGCGTGGTCATCCCAAAACAACTGAGAAGGAAACTGGTAGCAGACTGTCATGAAATGGCACACACCGGATGCACTGGGACATACGATCTGCTGCAACAAAGAGCATATTGCCCGATGATGAAAGAGGATGTGACAGCTCACGTGCTTGCATGTCAACAGTGTCAATTACTGAAAAGCGAAAATCGGGGAGCCCAACAGCCCTTACACCCAATACCAGTCTCCGAAATCGGTGAACTCAGATCGGTGGATCTTATGGGCCCATTTCCACTAAGCGCCCGCGGTAACCAGTACGCTCTGGTCATGACAGTACACTTTACCCGTTGGATCGAAGCGACTGGCGTTCCGGATCAAAAAGCATCTACGGTTGGATACATGGTGATGAAGCACATCGTAACAAACCACGGTGTACCAAAGGCGATCTTGACAGAACAGGGACCATGCTTTGAAAGCGAGGAGTTTCAAACACGCATGCAACAACTGGAAATCAAGCGCATCCGAACGACACTATATAACCCACGAAAGAACGGCCTAACTGAACGTAACAACCGAACGGTCAAAGAATGTCTATTAGCCAAAGGGGGTGACTGGAAGTCTGCGTTGCCACTAGTGATATTGGCCTACCGCGCGCCCGTGCGGGCGAGCACGAAGAAATCTCCATTTCAACTGTTGTACGGTAGATACCCTCGACCTCCGGTGGATCAGAATATGGGAATGTGGCCAGACGGCATTGATTCCACTAAAGAATTGGGTCCCAAAAGAGAAAGAGCCAAACGAAACCTGAAAGCATTGCAGGCACGCACGAGGGAGCAATCCGCAAGGCAACTGCTCGGCGAAAGTAGAATTGTCAACCTGGTAGAACGGGTGAAGTGTCGAGATCATCGGAACACAGGCGCTAGCGGACCAGTATCAAGAAAACTCCTACCTAAATGGAAAGTTTCGTACTTGGTAGTCTCCAGACTAGGCCCAGTATACACGATCAAGAGGGACGGGGAGACGAAACGAGTGCATGCCAGTGAGTTAGCGACGTTGCACGAGATGCCGGCGCGGAGAACCAGAAAATCAATAATTCGGGAGGAAACACCATGTCGATCGGACGGGATACGTCAACAGATGCAGAGGAAACAAGCAGAGGAGTGTTGTATGACAGGCAGTTTCGTTGTGAGTAGTAGACTACTCACAAGTAGTATGTTACCCACAGTAGACATTCAGGAACAAAAGGGCAAACTGCGAAAACCAGGAAGACGAAGGACAAGAGACTATCAAATTGTGTGTACGCGCTATGGCAAGAAATCTGCCAAGGCGAATGACAATAACTTATGTGAATGCATGATTAACAAGCAAATAAATGAACGCGTTTGGGGTTTGATTTTTGAAATGACCTATACGGGCGTTTGAGCAACAAGCGAACTCTCAAGCCAAGCGTTTTTCCTGGCCAAAGTATCACCGATGTCCGTAAAATCACTTGGTATTGCCTTCACTTGGACTCGTTCGCACGGTTTAACAACACGAAATTCATCGTCCGATGTGACCGGGTCATCAGTAATTTATGATGCTGAACGAGGTCTCTCGTCCGGTTTCAACGTCGGAGGCAATAAGTTGTTTGAGGTGAATGCAACTAAAACCGGATAGTTCATGAACTAACAATGTACCTGGTGAGGGGGTTGCAGCCACCCAACACAGAAAGGGCAGTGTAGTATATTAGCATTGTCCACACGTTCTGAGTGGAAAATTAACCGGTCACTATTGCGTCGATGACCAATCATGTTGACAGGATCACCATAATATCTACAGGGCACCCCCAAGTGAACATTCTTCTTCCATCTTGGCAGCTCCGCACTGCAGGACAAAACTAGGGGCAAGATCGTCTGTGGTGAGGCCGCCTTAGCTTTCGCGATGAGCTGATGCATGGAAGCTATAATAGCTTTGAAGATGCAACTTCCATTCCAGGGATTAACATCCTGCAGCTTGGCCAATCCCCGATGCTAGATGTTGTAATCCGGCTGAAATGAATTAGTAACGGCGACAGTTACCTCTCGGCGAAACGTGCTGCTTCTAGGCAAATTGTATTCGGCAAGCCACCGTAGATGGACTGGGAAACGGCTTAGAACAAATGCGGTTTCGTTAACAACAACCCACTGTATGGACAGAAATCTTTTCGAAGACGAACAGCATGTGAATGCATGATAATCACATGGACCGGTTGAAATTTCACTCACGCGTATCATCACTGATGTCCACCGTGTGCTGTGCACCCTCAGGGCTCACCCGGAGCTAAAAATCGATATTACATAAGGTGCGGTTACTCTGAATTTGTCTTATCGTTCACAATGCAGTAGGGGAGCGCGCCCACTTAGGTGCTTCAATACCAGTTGACTGTCAGCCGAGACAGCATATTCTTGACGTACACGTCGACGCTAACCACCTCACGGTGGTCACAACCTTACGTGCACTGCATCTCGAACTCCCGCATTAACCACTCGCTGTGGGACCAAATTTTACAGATGGCCGTGGCTAAATGACCCTGTAGATGGGTGCGCTTCTTAAGTCGCCCATTTGCATTCTCCAGATAGTTGTTTGTTCGGATTTCGAAGTGACCAACATCTGATTATGTATGAATGGCCAACTTAGGTTTTATATAAAGCCAATTGCACATCAGGTTGTTCATGAACTTTGGGCTTCTGCTTCTGATTAATGCAACATCTTGATTGAACCTTGAACATTAATGGGCTGAGGTTTTCACTCACTCTTCTAAGTTATCTGAAGTAGCCATAAGATGAAACAAATGGCGACTTCCGAATGAATTTGTTTAAATGGTGATTATAGGGTTAACTACATCAGCAAACGTGTTTCCTCACGGCATCTCGAACATGGAAATAACATAACATCATGTCACACCCAAACACGATTCGCGCTGCTCGCATTTGGGCCGCCATTTTGTCCATCACAAACGTCCTCATAGGCACGTGATCCCCATCACATCCCGAAATGTTTCAAACAAACGACGCAGCGGGATATACTTTTCACTCCGAACATAGCCATACATCACGGGTCTTCCATGACCCATCCAGTCTGTGACGAGAAACTGATATAGCCTCAAGCTACAACCGCAAAAGTGAACTGATAGAGGACCAACTTGTGGCAGTTGGTTCCATGCGTGGCATCGACGTTTACCACATCAGCAAAACGTGCTCTAATGTAAAAGAGCTGACAACCAACATGGTTTTCCTCCTAACGACGTTGAAGCGTGATTGGCAGCATGTATCGCGAGAACTGTGCAATGGAAAGTAAGTGAACTCAACTCACTAAACACGTTGTAATCTGCGGCTTTCGCTCCTACTCCATTTGTGTTTGATACACCGGTACACCATTAACCAAATAACCTCAACAGTACTCACACCTACATTATCATACTTCAGGCGTCCAATGCTTTATTCATTGTTTGGATCAAGCACGTACAAAACACTGTGGCCCCTCATATATTTTTACAAGCAACTTCTAAACTTGTTGAAGCTGAAAAATTCCTGAACATCGAATACACCTTTGAATCCTTGTAGATGTTCCATCGCCTAAAATCAAATTTATAAATAATGAATCATTTTTCAACATAGTACGGTTAACTAGTAATTGAATGTAAAAGCTACTCCAGATGAAAACGCGCATGTACCATCACAACACCCACCATTAATATTTTCAACCCTGGTGCTAAATGAAGGATAAACCAATTGGCGGTCGGTTAAAGCGAACCTTTCAAGGATCGTGATCACTTATGTCGCAAAAATCAACGAGTTACAAATTCCTGAGAGATACCACTGAAACATTGCGAGATATTCACGAATCTCTTATAAATTCGCTGTCTGACGACAGATTTTGCTCCCTCGGATAATTTTCACCAATGGGAAAACAAATGTGGTTCATACACATTGCAGCGTTCACAGACAATTCTGACGCAGTTCACAACCAGATAAAAGACGTTACGAACAATCGCAACCAGCGTATTGGCGATACAGAGATGAGGCGGTGATTCGAACACCGCCAGGTGCAACACGATGACTAGTGTCCCAACAAAAAAGGGTTACTAAAATCGTTCAAACAATTCAGTCCAGGGAGGATCAAGTGTCACAGTTCCAGGTACGTTACTGCCGTGTGGAACACGTTGAATAACACGTAGGCGGACGACCCGAAATGGACAACAAGAGTGAACACCGGCGGGAAGTTTAAGTTGCGTGCGTAGCAGTTGCTGTATCGTTACACTGCTCCCCTCTCAAATAGGCACTCACCTTAACACCGCCAATGTTGCCGCAGCCACCTTTGGCTAGGACTTTGATTGTCTGCATCGCGATTCTACCACTGCCCTGAGGTGCTTGCATGGGCAGTATTTCTTTCCGTAAATTGTTCCTTATGAACGCCACGTGACCTCAGTCTAGTTTGAAACAATGCAGTAAACTGAACAGAATTTACTTCTGAAGATTCGCTATGATAGAGTGGGACATGTAAACCTTTTTACGCAGTTTCATATACATCGAAAATGGAAACAACCATATGATCGCGTCACTTCCAGCCATTTCTAAGAGAAACGTCTCATTAACCAGTATCTGACTGAAATCTTGCATACAAGGAGGATTAGTATAAATATCGTATTGAAAAGGAAGCTGGAAATGTTGTCATACATGTTTCACTATCAAATGTGTTAGTGTTCTTGTTGAAATGCAACAGCAACACTGTGTGGTCGTACATTTCCATTTCGACCATATCTTGAAAACGCCGCAAAATGAAGCACTCACAGGCTACAGAACAACGTATTTCATCACGAAAATGGCAACGACCGGATTTATAAGACTTGAAAAAGTGAGCTAACGCCAAATGAATGAAAAAATTTTCAACACCAAACCAGTACTTTTGCAACTTAATCGATGTTTTTCCTTTTTTCCATTAACGCCGCTGATTTGCAAATGATATACTGTAGGTACTTCGCCTGAAATTCCGATTATAAAATTTCAAAATGTATTTAAAAATCGAGGATTCGCGCCTTTTGAACGACCTTGAAGTAGAATCACTTGAAACGAATAGTTGCAGGGACACCATTGTTTGATGGTACACTAGTTCTCGTGTTGCACATGGGGTTGTTTGGATCACCGCCTCATCTCTGTGTCACCGATACACTGGTTGTGATTTCTTCGTTGCATCTTTTCTCTGGTTTTGAATTGCGTCGGAATTGTCCATAATCGCTGTCCTGTGTACAAACTACATTTTTGGCCCCGTTACCATTGGTGACAGAGGTGGGGTGAATGCGAAGCTGGATTCCACTTCCTCCCCCATTGTGTACTGAGTCTACCATCGAATTTCACTGCGAGATTAGGCCGTCAGCACGCCATCCTCCTTTCTACATTCCCGATGATAACTTTGACAACTGGGCTTTTAACGTCAGGATTCGATCATCAGCTGTGAACTACAGGCTCCACGGCTCTCATATCCTTATTTTTTCGGATAATGCAGCTGTGAAGTAATTTTGTGCGTCTGGTTCGGCCCCAGATTCACCACCTGAAGTCATATTGGAAACCCTACAAGGACTGTTATGGCACACGGAAGTGGCGCCAGTTTGTCGCTAAAATGTCCATGCCGGACATTAGAAACCGCTGGAATCAGTGGATTCGTTCCTTCACAATCATCCTCCACAATCATCCCCAAGGGAAAGAAGTTTCTAGATTTGCGACCGCTTTTGTCTGGGGTTCTGTACTCAGGAATTATACGCAAACTTTCTGCGCAAACCGACGTTGTCGCTGTTAGAGAGGGTTGAAAAGGAGCGGGCATTCGAAGCGGTGCAGGAGTCGATTCACGACACATTTTCGATAACAGAACCCATGTTTTGCCGCCTGAACTTCCCCCCAGCCGAATTCCCTAGTCAGTAATTGCATCTACTGTAAAAGATTTGGTTCCCGCCCGCAGAAGTGTGGACACACTCCACCTCTGGCAGTGAGACGAGTTACTCGAGGTGGGTCACTTTCGTCGTATGCATCTATTCCTTCTGTTATCTGTTTCTCCAAAGCTAATGTAGCAGCAAACTGTTGTGTGGTCAAGGTCATATATCTGGCCCGACTTGCTGTGGCATGTGACCAGAATGTCACGCCTACACACCCACCGCTGAGCGACCCGTAAGCGCACGCGCCCGCAGTGACTTCGAGTGACTTACAGTTCGCCAACACCACTGCAGTCAATTTCACATGTACACCCGCATACACACACAAGCGCACACACACAGGCAACTTCATCTCGGACATCAGCCTATGACACGTGATTCAGCCCAGTGTCTTCGCCGGAACTGACAGGACAACCAGACCACCCACAAACGTGAACACAACTCTTATGGGTCTCTTGCGTGCCGGTGAACAATTCAATTTACATTCTGTAGATCACTACGTCGACATTTATAGGATTCCAACCAACACTTCACTAACACACTCACGGATTATATCTCTGTATTTCGTCCCAACTGTTGTTGTAAGTGCACTTGTTATATTTGTCCGTTATTTACATTACACTTTAGTTGCATATCCTTCTGATATTATTTAGATGATTGGTTTTACCGATACTACTTACAACATATTGTAATTAGCTAGCCAGCATCTAAACTGATGTAGATAAACCACCGATTGTGAATGCCAGACTAAACAATTAGGCCATCTGCTTTTTGATAGATACTGGTGCCTTGTGTTCTATTTTAACTTCAGTTCTCGCAGCCCAACCAAACTGTAAAGTAGTCCGGCCTGAGTATTGCCATCAAGTATTAACGGTAAACAGCATCACCTTAAAGGTGTGCTCGTAAGTGGTGGTCACAGTACAGGTGGCTAAATTAACAACTCGTCATCAGTTTGCAGTAAGCATCCACCTATCATGGAGAGCGGTTTTAGGAATGGAGTTTCTATGATGGTACTGCAATAAGATCGACCCAGCCTCACAGACAATCTGCTTTCGCTATAAAGGCCACAATGTCCGAATGAAAGGCAGGCTTCAAACGGTAAACCTACTAGAAGCTTTTGATAAAATAAACGAACTGGAATCGATTTTTATGCAACCATTACTAACTAAAACCACTTTTCCCATACCCAAAGACTGATGTTAGCAAGCCTTTTACGTAGCTTCTCCGAAATGTTCCAGTACGTTGATGATGAACCCGGTGGACTGAACCTGTACAAAACGAAATTGATACAAGTGACCACCATCCTCTTCGGCAACCCGCAAGAAAAATTCCTGTTCACGTTGGTCACAACTGAATGCCATGATTCAAGACATGCTTAACAAAAGAATCATACATCCATCGATGTCTTCCCGGGCGTCTCTCATCGTATTGATTGAAAAGAAGGAAGGGAGCTGACGGTTATGGGTTGGCTACAGATATCTACACACTGTAAAATGAGAGATTGATTACTTCTGCCACGCGTAGATGCCATACCCAATGCTTCACACGGCACAAAATGGTCCTCCTCGTTTGATCTAACTTCAGGGTACCGGCGGGTTGAAGTCCGCCCCGCAGATAATCAAAAGTCGACATTCATCATTCCATCAAGGTTGGATAAACTCGAAACGATGCCGTTCGACCTGTCTAACGTGCCTGCCACTCTTCACCGGTTACTGCAGACAATATTGTAATACCTAGGACCGAGCCAGTGTTTAATCCACCTTGACGAAATTACTGTTCATGCCACCACAATAGAGGGGTACAATTCCAGACCGAAGAGTGTATTCGAACGTCTCAGAAGGGTGGGCTTGAAGTTGGAGCCCACAAAATGCGTGCCAGCAGGGCAAGAACTACCATTCTTAGGCCATCTAATCACACACTCAAAAGTAAAAACCGATGCACAAAAGTCAACCAAGTTGTTGATTGACTGATACCGCGATCAGTAAGCGAAGTACGCAGTTTTATGGGACTGGCTTCATATTATCGTAAATTTGTTCCACATTTTGCGGTGATAGCATTCCCGTTGCATCGACCCACAGAGAAAGGCAAGAAATTCGTATGGTCTGCTGAATGTCACGCAACATTCAATACTCTCAAGGATAAGCTCAATCCATCTGCCGTTCTCGCACTTCCAGATTTCTCGCCATCAGCCGGTCCATTCATACTAGTCGTTGACGCTAGTGACCTGGCTATCGACGCTGTACCGTCTCAGAAGTCGGTTAGTGGGGAAGTCGTGATTGCCTATGCAAGTCGTCGGCTCGACAAGCGAGAATGGCGTTATTGCACTACACGTCGTATATTGTCAGCTTAGGTGTATTTCCTTATACGCCTTTGCCTCGGCTCAAAAAACCCTTTCGAATGGGCCATCAGGCGCTACAATGGCTTCGCAACTTTCTAGAGTCAGAGGGTCAGGTCGTACGTTGGCTGAAATATTTGCCGGATTACGAATTTGAATGTATCTATCGTATAGGCAGCTGCCGCGCGAATGCCGACGCTTTGTCTCGCTTCCCCGCGGAAACTGTTAGCGCTATGCTATCCACACCCTCAGCTGGGGCTACGTGGGCACACTATCAACTGAATGATCCGTACATTTCTGGCGTCTACCGTCGATAACTTGACGGAAACCCAAAACCTACCTGGTTTGCGAAATGGAGGTCAGCCCCCTGAAGAACGCTGTTTACGGTCACAGTGGAAGAACTTGCGAGTTATCGATAGTGTATTGCATTTATTTGATAAGACGAACGTGCAGACTAATCGTCCCATCTGGCAAGGTTTCAAAGGTTGTCCGAGAGGTTCATTTAGAACTGGGACATGCGGGTCAGCGAAGAACTGAAGCAGTTGCCCGACAACGCTTTTGGTGGCCAAAGCTAAATGATGTTGTTCGCAAGTGTGCTAACTGTAAAATCTGTGCGCATACCAAATCCATCACTGTAGCTCCCAAGTCTGCGCTTCGAACGGTTGCAAGAGCTGGCCCCAACCACCGCGTGGGGGTTGATGTGATTGGACCACTACCGATATTGAAGGGAGGAAACAAATACATTCTTGTGATTGGTGACTATATTTCACCAAATGGTGTGTGTTGTTTCCAGTACCAAACCAAGAAGCTTCTACCATAACATCGTTGTTCGTTGACCAGTGGTTCGCTGGTTTCGGTACACCCATTGAGCTGCACTCTGATCAAGGTGCTGCGTTAAAATGTCGTCTCCAAGAGAAAGTGCATAGTATGTTGCATTTACGCAAAACCGGAATAACTCCTTATCATCCTCGGAGTGACGGCCTGGTAGAACGAAACATTCGTACTGTAATGACAGTTCTACGTACTTTTATTGAACGACACCAGTCAGACCCTTGGGATGAAATCCTGCTACAGTGTCTCTTAGTCAGTAGGACTGCCATCCCTTCCAGCACAGGGTACGCATCTTCACTACTAACCCTAGGCCATGAACTACGCTTGCCAACTGAAGTACCAACATGGCTGGCGCCACCCGATCGCATGGGATTACCACAATATGTCAAGGTGCTGGGTGGACGGTTGAGGGTCGCTCACAAAATTGCCGCCAAGCATCAGTCAAAGTTGCAACACCATCAGAAAAGCTGTTACGATCGTACAGCAAACGGATCAATTTATCGCATCGAGGATCACGACTGGCAGCGCAGACGAAACCCACCACCATGGCTACCCTTGGCAAGGTTTATTCGTAATTCTGCAGGTACTTTCACCCACTGCATAAGTAATTTGCAGCACTATAAATTACGAAAAACGGATGTGTTCGCGGTACACTACAATCAGCTGAAGCCTGCCCAAACGCCAGAACAGACAGTCGAAATCCTAGCCCAAGGTGGCTGCGGCAACATTGGCGGTGTTAAGGTGAGTGCCTATTTGAGAGGGGAGCAGTGTAACGATACAGCAACTGCTACGCACGCAACTTAAACTTCCCGCCGGTGTTCACTCTTGTTGTCGGCCTTTCACAGCCATTGGAGTAAGACCTTTATTCCTGACACTGTGCGGACGGCCATACAGCCGATGACTCACAAAATACGTAGTGAACGTCGTATAATGAACTAAATTATATATGAATGTGAGGTTCTGTTTAAGTCGCAGTAGCTGGAAGACTTCCATCTCAGGTTCTTTGTATCTCCCTCTACAGATAGCAGAATGAAGGGCGAGGAAAATGTTTGGCGAACGCCTGTTGTGCACTCTCCACGACAACCACAGCAGACCTGTGGAACTGGTTGAAGATAAAAATGCAATACTCGCAATGAGGTTTTAGGCGTAGTTTACAAACATCCAAACGTGCAGCAAGAGAAGGAAGTTTATGCTTTATATGGCCTAAAGTTCAAATGCAAGAACACATATCCACCTAAATTAAATTAAAAACATAACCTCAGGTCATGCAGTGAAACAGTGGTTGAACTATTGTCACTGTCAAACGGTAAAGAAGCAACTGAAACTTGTCCATCTTGCGCAACGGTGGCAATTATTTTGGCTGAGAATTTCATTGGCCAAGTTTCACATAAAGATTCCTGTGACGTGAAGTGACGTTGATCCAAAAATCACATTATCAAATCAATCAATAACAAAGTAGTGCAGTGGAGATGGGATCAGCGTCTGAGAACATTAGGACTGATCAATAACTTTGAAAAACAGACATTTCACACTTAATCCATCCGAGGCTTTGATCTTCGCTTCTCTCAATGGACCATTTTTACTAACCTCAATTTCTTAGACTAACGGTGGAGGCCAATGAGTTTGACGTTTGCACTCCCCGCTACTAGCGCCAATTTTCCATTTTTAAAGTCACGGTTCTCATCAAATCATTTCCGCTTAATCCGTAACCACCAATTATATTCCACTGCCTAATTTATCCGGAAACGGTTGATCAACGCCTGCACCTATTTCTATCTGCTAATATAGTTGGCACACCAATGCATGTGTGAAGGATTTAGGATATGAGATGTTATCGATGAGTGTTTGGCACTGAGTCATTATGGGTGATGACTCCTCTTCTAATAGCACCAGGGGACTGCTCAAAATTATTTCAACTTTCGCTAAAAGATTCGTCATAACTTCAACGTCGGATTTTTTGCTCTGTTTAATCGCAGCCATCATTCTTTTACTAAGCGAACAACCCTTTTCCGTACACCACTTCTGTGACCATCTTCCGATGGGCTGAAGTGGCCAGAGATTTGCTTCGTTTTTTCATCGAAGTGCATACACATTTTTTCAAACTTTGCCTCCGCTGCACTAGAACTAGACATATTATCCCAACTCATATCGTTTTTGACGGCGTTCACGGGAGAGAGAGTCGTGGTCACTGCCATGAGAAGCGAATCGTATGTCTAAGTCTGGGCTACTTCTGTGTGAACCACAAGCACAATAACGCAAAGGAATGATGGCTTTTCAACATACCCCTACCTTCGTTATCAGGTAAAGGTTCAAAACTGTGCATTTTCACCAATCACGGCAGAATCCATGGATACATATTCAGCTGACCGAAAAAAGAATAATACAACATCCTCTCCAGCCGCAGAGCTTACTTTTACTACGCTCACATGTTCTAACGACTTCATAAAATAGACCTGTTTCCATTTATTGGGTGGCTTTCCTGAAAGCCACTGACACTTGTGCAAAACCTTTAAGGTTCTGCTGATCGTGTTAATTGCAAGCGAGCTCTATATTTCTGTGTCTGAAACGCAGAGCTAGATCACGTTCTTGTTGTAGGCTTGCGTGTTATATTTTACCGTCGGTCCTTAATACACCGTCCACCATGTTTGGGTTGACATTGCGTAAGTTGTTAGGCTTCCCTACTAAAGGTTCCCTGTCTCCGGACGGAAAACGTAAGTACTCCACAGCAAAGTTTCGTGACCAGACTAATTTTACAGTATTGAAACCTATATTGTTCAATCTTATTGCGATCAGTTTTTACACCTACATTGGCACAGATCGGTCTTGGGCAGATATAATATTGAAGTACTTTTTGGAACTTCGTGATTAAACCATTGCTCTTAGCAAACTTCGCACACTAGTCCACTGCACAAATTGGCTTAGCAGATAATTCAGTTAGATTGCCCTGTTGACTTTGGCTTCTTCTCTCCTGTACTCCAAATTGTCCGTAATTAATGAAAAGTAAACGATTGATGTTTTGAGTGGGCAACTAAAGTTCATAAACTCGACAATTTCATTCTCGTGGGTTTAGTTTCGGACAAAGTAATATATAATCGCCCGGGTTTACACTTGTATGAATATACCTCTATTCAGTCGAATGTGTAAGCTCTTGTACAGCTAACACACCATTAGTGATGCACACGACGTATCAACTTCCTCTGATGCTTAGGAGGAAAGCACTATTACATAATCAGTCCAAAACATTTATTAGTTCTAGTTCACTCGAAACTTGAGGCACATCACAATTCCCAGACGAACTGTAAACAAAACCGTACATTCTCGACGCGGCATTGCAAACATGACAAACATTGTCACCATACTCGCTTTCATTAACAGAAACTCTATTCGGACAAACGTTCACCTTACAAACGCAACTGCAACACATCTCCTTCCAGATGTACCGCCGGATAATGTAAGTTATAACGCTGCGTGTAATCGACAGAACGTGAATATCTCTGTAATCCGTCAGTTAAAAAATTTTCTTTTGCCACCATTGTTGTTGTAATTTTGTGGAATTTTGCGGTTTATCAAAATCTAGAATTCTGTGGCTACGGCCTCATTTTGTTTTAATCCTCCGAAGAAGTAAGCTAAGAATGTGCGGTAGTTCAGCGGCATGGGGATTGATGAAAAAGATAACCAAAAGTTTCATACCATGTTATTTCGGAAAATTGATGGTGGAATGTAATGGAAAAATTATCTCATACATGTGGAAGCATATGGTTTTACTAAAATTTGAATGTGATGAAGCAGGAAAACGTTATTAGATTTCCGCATAATGAAACATTGTTACAACATGGGCACTAAG